>SJYC01094044.1:0-23346 GCA_006408675.1 Madoqua kirkii | reverse complement strand
ATCACTTCATGGGAAATAGATGGGGAAACAGTGGAAACAGTGTCAGACTATTTTGGGGGGCTCCAAAATCACTGCAGATGGTGACTTCAGCCATGAAATTAAAAGACACTCACTCCTTACAAGGAAAGTTATGACCAACCTAGATAGCATATTCAAAAGCAGAGACATTCCTTTGCCAACAAAGGTCCATCTAGTCAAGGCTATGGTTTTCCCTGTGGTCATGTATGGATGTGAGACTTGGACTATGAAGAAGGCTGAGCACCGAAGAATTGATGCTTTTGAACTGTGGTGTTGGAGAAGATTCTTGAGAGTCCCTTGGACTGCAAGGAGAGCCACCCAGTCCATTCTGAAGGAGATCATTCCTGGGATTTCTTTGGAAGGAATGATGCTAAAGCTGAAACTCCAGTACTTTGGCCACCTCATGCGAAGAGTTGACTCATTGGAAAAGACTCTGATGCTGGGAGGGATTGGGGGCAGGAGGAGAAGGGGACGACCAAGGATGAGATGGCTGGATGGCATCACGGACTCAATGGACATGAGTCTGAGTGAACTCCGGGAGTTGGTGATGGACAGGGAGGCGTGGTGTACTGCGATTCGTGGGGTCGCAAAGTTGGACATGACTGAGCGACTGAACTGAACTGAGTGACTGAACTGAACTGTTGAATTTTGAGAGTTGTACATATCCTGGATACATATCTCATGAATGTGTGATTCGGAAATATTTTCTCCCATGCTGTGATTTGTCTTATTTTCTTTGTGGTGTCCTTCAAAAAGCAAACATTTTTAATTTTGATAAAGTTGAGTTTTCCTTTTTATGTATTATGCCTTTGATATTGTATCTAAGAATTCTTTATCTAACTGAGGGTCATAAAGATTTTCTTTTTTTTTAATTTATCATTTTAGATTTTACATTTAGGTCTATGAAACTTTTGAGTTTATTTTTATAAATGGCATGAAGTATAGGTAAAGGTTTGGTTTTTATTCAGTTCAGTTCATTCGCTCAGTCGTTTCCGACTCTTTGCGACTCCATGAACCACAGCATGCCAGGCCTCCCTGTCCGTCACCAACTCCTGGAGTTTATTCACACTCATGTCCATTGAGTCAGTGATGCCATCCAACCATCTTATCCTCTGTCTTCCTTTTCTCCTCCTGCCTTTAATCTTTCCCATCATCAGGGTCTTTTCAAATGAGTCAGCTTTTTACATCAGGTGGCCAAAGTATTGGAGTTTCAGCTTCAATGTCAGTCCTTCCAATGAATGTTCAGGACTGATTTCTTTTAGGATAGACTGGTTGGATCTCCTTGCAGTCCAAGGGACTCTTAAGAGTCTTCTCCAATACCACATTCAAACACCACAGTCTTTATTATTGGAGTATAATTGTTTTACAAAATTGTGTTAGCTTCAGTTGTATAATGAAATGTATCAGCTGTATGTATACATGTATCCCCTTCCCCCTGGACCTCTCTCCCTTCCCTCCTCCCACCCATTGAGGTCATCACAGAGCACCGAGCTGAGCTTCCTGTGCTATACCGCAGTTTCCCCCAGATATCTATTTTACACATGGGTGGAAGACCAAATAGACATCTCTCCAGAAGAGATGTACAGCTGTCCAAGAAGCACATGAAAAGATGCTCAATGTCACTAATTATTAGAGAAATGCAGGGTTCAGTCTTTTTCATATGAGTGCCTAAGTGTTTTAGAACCATATATCAAAAAGGTTTTTCTTTCTGCAATTACCTTTGCATCTTCTTCAAAAATCAGTTGGCCATATTTGTGTGGATCTGTGTCTGTATCTCTGTTGTTCCACAGGTCTGTGTGTCTGTTTGTTCTGTAGTGCTCCACTGCCTTGATTACTGTGTTATGTATTATGAATTAAATTGGGTGATGTATATCCTTCAGCTTTGTTCTTTTTCAGAACGATGGGGGCAAATTTGAATGAGTGGAGTCATTAAATATTAGAGCTTGTTTCAGTTCTACTTCCTTTGTTGGGAACCGTCTGTTTTGTTAGCCTCCGGTTGTGTCACTCATAGTGTTAGATTTACATTAAATACCTTGAATAAATGGGCTTCCCTGGTGGCTCAGATGGTAAAGAATCCTCTTGTAATGCAAGAGACCTGGGTTTGATCTCTGGGTTGGGAAGATCCCCTGGAGAAAGGGATGGCAACCCACTCCAGTATTATTGCCTGGAGAATTCCATGGATAGAGGAGCCTGGTGAGCTGCAGTCCATGGGGTCACAAAGAGTCAGACATGACTGAGTAACTAAGACTTTCACTTTTAAATAAACATGAATCAATAATCTTTGAGCTATATTTATAGCCTTATGATGTTGTTAATTCACGGTTAATACTGTGTATCCTATGATTACTAAATTCATTGTGACTTAACTTATTAACTACTATGTTAAAAAATTGTACTGGAAAGAGAAGAATCCCTATAGTTGTGAACTAAAAAACTCTATCTTTTCTCTTTTTCAGTTAAGAAGAAAGTGAATGCTTTGGATACTAATGAAACTGTATCTGATGCATTTGAAGTCTTAAAGTTCTTTTTCCCTCATCTCAGGAAAGTAGATAGAATTTATCCTGATGTAATCATGGGCAGAGAGAAAACAGGCGGTAAGAAAACTTAGCATTGGAAGATCAAATACAGACATTTTGATGATTGGAAACATCCTTTTAAATTTTAAAATGTAATAAACTCATATGATATTCAGACAGACCCCCAGCCTGTCTGGCATTAATTTGTATTACTGGAAATCAGTGTAATGTCTTGCAGAAAAAATTGTTCAATAAATATTTGGACACTTGAACTTAAATCCAGGTTTAATGAAGATGCTTTGGAAATAAGTCAATATAAGCCAGACATCATTAAGCATCTGTTACATGCTTGGCAACTCTTTTCTCCTTTTGTTTTGATAAATCTATTTCTTATCTGGTTGTCTTCCTATTTCCTCATCTTTTTGGGGAGCAAAGTCAACAAAAGCCTTACAGAAGAGATAATGCTTGAGTAAGCCTTGAAGAATGAGTTCAATTTCACCAGATATAGAAGAGAAAAAGTATTTGCCTTGGAAGCAGGGATATTAGGTTAAGTCTCAGAACACCAGCCATTCCCACCAACCTCGTTCATTCCAATGAGTGAGCCATTCCGGGTCAAAGGTCAGCAAATCAGTGCCTGCAGGCCAGATTTGCCTGTCTTTAAGAAGCTTTATTGGACCATAGTCATGCTTGTTGTTCACTTGTTGTCTATGACTGCTTTTGTGCTGCAGCAGCATAGATAAGTTGGAGAAGGCAATGACACCCCACTCCAGTACTCTTGCCTGGAAAATCCCATGGATGGAGGAGCCTGGTGGGCTGCAGTCCATGGGGTCGCTGAGAGTTGGACACGACTCAGTGACTTCACTTTCACTTTTCACTTTCATGAATTGGAGAAGGAAATGGCAACCCACTCCAGTGTTCTTGCCTGGAGAATCCCAGGGACGGCTGAGCCTGGTGGGGTTGCACAGAGTTGGACACAACTGAAGCGACTTAGCAACAGCAGCAGCAGCATAGATAGGGAGCTTCAGCAGAGATGATATGGCCCAAGAGCTGAAAATTGTACTGTCTGGCCCTTCAATAGAAAAAGTGAGCTGACCTCTGCTCTTGGCAGTTCCTTGGGAATAAACAGTGTCGGTCTGTGTCACATGCCTCTAAGAAACCTGTTGTGTTGGGATGGAGAAGCCAGGTGACATTGTTTTCCATCTACTGAATTTTGTGTCCCATTTACCAAGTTAGATGTTTTCTTTTATTATCTCATCTCATTCTCACAATCCAATGCAGTAGGGCCTGTGATTATCTTTATTTCTTACCTGAGGCCTAGAGAGTGATGGAACTCTCTGAGATCACACTTGTAAAGGTCTTCACTTGCATCATATTCCTTCCTAGAAGTATTTTAATTGTAGCCTATAAATATGTACATACACATGCGTGAATGTATGAAAGAGTGCACACCAGACAAAACTACGTTATACATAAAGAGGAGGAGTTGAAAGACACAGTGAAGATAAAATCAGTACCCAGTAACTCTAAGATACCAGATACCAAGGAGAAGCCCGGCCTTGGATAAGCATCAGAAAAGATAAACTAAAGCCCATGATATTGAGTGAAAGGAAGGAGAGAGAGAGGTTGGTAACTGGGAAGAGCAGTGGAATCCCTTGTGTGGGAGCTCAGGGTATTGAAATAACCCAGTTATCAGTGCTGTATTAAATCCTGAATAGTTTTCTAATCCCCCAACTGTTTCCTTCTTTCCAACCATTGCTGAATATATTGATCCTTCTTTTGAGACTCCTTTCATGGACTTCCTAGGTTCTTGGAAGGAGAGGCTTACATATAAACCTTCACCCCCAGAAGTAATTTAGAGGGAGATTTTAGTTACCTTAAAGATGACATAAAACATTTGCAGGAGTACTGACGTCTGTAGCATGGCCTCCTGGGAAACCTGCATCAGGCTTGTATCTTCTCTATTCTGATATATCTCAGATAATTTCTACTCTCTATAGCCCCTCTGTAACTATTTTTCATTCAGCCTTCTTTTCTTGCCTGGTCTATTGAAATAGATTTGTCATTTTTCTCTTGGCTTTAGTATTGTCAAAGTCAATTCATTCCTAATACTTTCCTCAGAGCTACATACTTAAGTGCATAACTCATCATGCACAACTGTTCCTAAAATCCTTCAGTAGATGCTCAGTGCATATAGAGTGACATTAACTCCTTGATAGGGTATATGCACCAAGACCAAGTGAAGTTGCTCAGTCATGTCCAACTCTTTGTGACCCCATGGACTGTAACCTACCACGCTCCTCCATCCATGGGATTTTCCAGGCAAGAGTACTGGAGTGGGTTGCCATTTCCTTCTCCAGAGTATCTTCCCAACCCAGGGATCGAACCCGGGTTTCCTACATTGTAGGCAGATGCTTTAGCGTCTGAGCCACAAGGGAAGTCCTGGGTATGTGCACAGTAGTCTGTATCTTTCAAAGTCTTTTAAAGTCTATATCTTTCAAATCTCATTTCTGCCACTTCCTTTTTTTGCAGGAACCCTAGACATTTCCTACAAGTGATCAATTGATAATTGCCTATAAGGAATATATCACCTCCTGTTAACCCACAACTAACTTGTCATATCTCTTATCCAATATGACTTTTCAGCTTAACTGACAACTTCTTTGTGAACTTCTTTGTGACGTCTTCCACCTTTCCTCCTTTAACAAGCTTCTGCCTAGCGCCACTTACTAGGCTCTAGTGAGATAGTGGTGAACAGACAAGGAACTTATCCTCTTAGAGACAAATGAGGAAACAATTACAATAGAAATTAATTAGTGCTCTGACAAATACAAGGGTAGAGCCAAATCTACTTGGGGATTTAGGGAAGGCTAATCTTTATGACCAACCTAGATAGCATATTCAAAACCAGAGACATTCCTTTGCCAACAAAGGTCCATCTAGTCAAGGCTGTGGTTTTTCCAGTGGTCACATATGGATGTGAGAGTTGGACTGTGAAGAAAACTGAGTGCTGAAGAATTGATGCTTTTAAACTGTGGTGTTGGAGAAGACTCTTGAGAGTCCCTTAGACTGCAAGGGGATCCAACCAGTCCATCCTAAAGGAGACCAGTCCTCAGTGTTCATTGGAAGGACTGATGCTGAGGCTGAAACTCCAATACTTTGGCCACCTCTTGTGAAGAGCTGACTCACTGGAAAAGACTCTGATGCTGGGAGGGACTGGGGGCAGGAGGAGAAGGGGATGACAAGGCAAGGAATGAGATGGCTAGATGGCATCACCGACTCGATGCACATGAGTTTGGGTGAACTCTGGGAGTTGGTGATGGACAGAGAGGCCTGGTGTGCTGCAATTCATGGGGTTGCAAAGAGTTGGACACGACTGAGTGACTGAACTGAACTGAACTGAATCTGTACTTGGGGAATTAGGGAAGGCTTTCTGGAAGAGGTGACATCTAAAGTGAGACATAAAGGGTAAAAAGAATTGCAATGGGAAGAGTAAGGAAAAGGGCTTCCCAGGTGGTGCTAGTGATAAAGAGCCTGCCTGCCAATGCAGGAGATGCAGGTTCTCCTGCATGGGTTCGATCCATGGGGTGGGAAGAACCCCTGGAGGAGGGCATGCCAACCCACTCTAATATTTGTGCCTGGAGAATCCCATGGACAGAGGAGCCTGGTGGGCTACAGTCCATTGGGTCACAAAGAGTTGGACACACTGAAGCAACTCAGCACACATGCATGCATGCAAGTAGAGAAAAGGCAGATGGTGGATAGCAGAAGAGGAGAATAAAGAATGTGAAAGGTCTAACAGCAAGAAGACTTGGTAAAAAGATGTGGTTTGTGTGTGCAGCTGGGGCTGGTGACTATCGGCAATAAAATAGGAGGCGGAGGCCAAATAATAGAGGAGTTTGGCCATGTGTTTATCCACCCCAGATTTTTGGACATTGTTATGTGGCAGTCATTATGTTAATGCTGGATTCATAATAACAGTGAAAAAGAGAAGCAGAGTCTACCCTCACTCAGCTTGCAGTCTAGGTAGGAAGACAAATGGGTAGCAACAAAAAGGACAAGTTGTATGAGAGATGAGATCAGAATCCATCAGAAAGAGTGAGTAGAACTAGCATAGGTGCCTGAAAGAGAGTGTTCTGGGCACCAAGGAATGGCACATGCAGATGCCTGGAGAGGAACGAGGACCGAACGATCAGTCTGGGAAGCTGAAGGACACCAAGGAAGACTGGTTTTGAGAGAGGGTAGTTGAAACAGAAGAGATAGGTTGGGACTGGGTCACTAAGGGTCTTGCAGACTTTTGTAGATGTATTCCTTATCCCAAGACATGGGAAGCCATTCAAGAAATTGCTTTCAAGAGTAGATCCCAAAATTTGAAACTTGACTCCTGCTTCACACCATTCATAAAAATCAGTTCCAGGCGGATTGTAGATCTAAATATAACCGGCAGATAATCAGTTAGAAGATGATCTGGAAAACATCTTTATGGACTTGAAGATAAGGGAACATTTCTCAGCAGGAATCAAAAAGCACTGGCCATAAAGGAAATGATTGATAAATTGCACAGTACTAAAGTTAAGAGCATCTTTTCTTAATGTTAAGAGGCAAAACATTGAAAAGGAAACCTGTGATGGAAGATGGTATTTATAATACACATAACTGACAAAGGGTTCATATTCAGAATCTATGAAGAGCATCAGTCAATCAGTAAGGAAAATACAGACAATAGAGAAATGGACAAA
Organism: Madoqua kirkii; assembly: GCA_006408675.1. Taxonomy (NCBI): domain Eukaryota; kingdom Metazoa; phylum Chordata; class Mammalia; order Artiodactyla; family Bovidae; genus Madoqua; species Madoqua kirkii. The sequence continues at coordinate 16,076 of SJYC01094044.1, read as the reverse complement.
TCTTGAACAGGGATTTCACAAAAGAATATCCAAAGGTCAATAAACATATGAAAATATGTTCAAACACAATAGTAATCAGGGAAATACTGATTCTTACTGCTGTCACTGAAGTTCAATAATTTTTCTTAAGCAAACACCTCTCAGTGTTTTGTATACCAGGGCTCTGATTGTTTTGACAACTTTGTTTTACAGTTTGATTATTGTTTTTAGGGAGAGGGTTTTTCTGAGTTCCTCACTGAGCCATTCTCGAAGTACTTACCTCCTTATAAAGGTGTGGAAATTAAGGCAGGACAGGACAGAAAAACATCTACTTTTGCTTTATTGACTATGCCAAAGCCTTTGACTGTGTGGATCGCAATAAACTGTGGAAAATTCTTCAAGAGATGGGAAATACCAAACCACCTGACCTGCCTCCTGAGAAATCTGTATGCAGGACAAGAAGCAACAGTTAGAACTGCACATGGAACAACAGACGTTCCAGATTGGCAAAGGAGTACGTCAAGGCTATATATTGTCACCCTGCTTATTTAACTTATATCCAGAGTACATCATGAGAAATGCTGGGCTGACTGAAGCACAAGCTGGAATCAAGATTGCCGGGAGAAATATCAATAACCTCAGATATGCAGGTGACACCGTGCTTATGGCAGAAAGTAAAGAAGAGCTAAAGAGCCTCTTGATGAAAGTGAAAGAGGAGAGTGAAAAAGTTTGTTTAAAACTCAACATTCAGAAAACTAAGATCATGGCATCCAGTCCTATCACTTCATGCCAAATAGATGGGGAAACAGTGGCTAACTTTATTTTTTTGGACTCCAAAATCACTATGGATGGTAACTGCAGCCATGAAATTAGAAGACACTCTCCCTGGAAGAAAAGCTATGATCAACCTAGACAGCATATTTAAAAGCAGAGACATTACCTTGCCAACAAAGCTTCATCTAGACAAAGCTATGGTTTCTCCAGTAGTCATGTATGGATGTTAAAGTTGGACTATAAAGAAAGCTGAGTGCTGAAGAATGGATACTTTTGAACTGTGGGTTGGAGAAGAGTCCCTTAGACTGCAAGGAGATCCAACCAGTCCATCCTAAAGGAGATCAGTGCTTAGTGTTCATTGGAAGGACTGATGTTGAAGCTAAAGCTCCAATACTTTAGCCACCTGATGCAAAGAACTGACTCATTGGAAAAGACCCTGATGCCAGGAAAGATTGAAGGCGAGAGGAGAAGGGGACGACAGAGGATGAGATGGTTGGATGGCATTACCAAATCGATGGACATGAGTTTGAATAGGCTCCAGAAGTTGGTGATGGACAGGGAGGCCTGGTGTGCTGCAGTCCATGTGGTGGCAAAGAGTCAGACAATCTTGAACCAAGTCAAATAGCTGAGCACTGGTATAGCGAAGATTGAGTTTGGGTAGACTTTGCTGATAGAATCTTAACATCTATTGGAATAACATGGGGTGTGTTCTCCTAGTGCTTCACTCATTAACATGCAGTAAAAGTCACTTAAAGGCATAGATCCATGCCTGATAGATTCCATCGGTCATTTAGAAATTACTTCATACAATTTTTTCACAGGTGAAAATATTTCAAAGTATTTTTCCTATTTTAGGTTCCAGCATCTCCTTAGGAAGAAGAATAGAAAATCAGCCAGTGTATGATGTTTTGTACCCAGTTAGATGAAAGCTGTAATAATGGAGAATGGCTAGTTTTATTTCTCAGTACATTGAAACTCTTCACATGAGAGCATATAGAGTCTATTTAATGCATTTGCTAACAATCCCCTGCAAATTGGAATTTCCTCAAAAAGAAAATATGTGATAAAACTTAACAGCAGTTTGGATTATTTTTGCAATACCATTCCAAATACTTTTTTGATGACCACACAACTAACCCAAACATAGTAATGAGCATACATATTAGTTCTAAATTATGTTTTTCTCCGTGCTTTGAAATGATACCATATTCCTGTGCCTGCAGTTACCTTTGCACTGGGTATTTCCACTGTCAGCAGAGGAAATTATAGTTACCTGAAGCAAACACTACCTCTATCCTCTCCAGGATGACTCTTCCAGAAGAGAAGGACTCTGTGGTGATTGTCTCTATCGCAGATGTATGTATGCAAAATAGATAGGTCCCCTTGCTCCTGACCCGTAGTCTCTAAACACTGTGGTAATCACAGTGGTAATTTCCTCTGTGGTAATCACTGCATCATTTTGAATTTTATCTTAAATTTTAAAAAGCATCTCCTAGATGCCTTTTTTGAATAACAGTGTATTTAATACTGTTTTGATACCACCATCAGTTTAAGGGAAATGAAACAGTTCTATGTGGAGAAATATGATTATATTGTTAACTTGTGTTACCAGGAGCCCTGTATACTATATGGTACAGAAATTACATTTAAAAGCAGGACATTTAAATGGATGCTGTAGTAATAAAACCTGCCCAACCCAAGAAAAGCTTGGTATATGAATCAAGAGATAATTTGTATTAAGTCACAGTAACTATTATTAATTGAGGGACTCCTTTCTATGTCTGAAGGATTGTGGACAATTTTTATATACATTATTTATAACCTACATTACATTCCCTGTAAAGTAGGTATCCAGATGAAAAACCTGGATCTTAAAGAAAGTAAGTAGGTTTCCCAAAACTTAATAGAGCACATTCAAATCTGCAACTTTCTAATGGCCCAAAGTTGTCTGTCTTGCCTCTAATGCCATATAACATTGTAAAGTGTGGTATAAATAATACCATAAAAGGTGCTTCAGAGGGGGATTTGGAAGAAGATATCAGATTTTAAATGTGTCTATCCTTTGAATCAGAAATCTCAAGTCTTGGGAGTTATCCTAAGGGGATAATCAAGCAAGAATTTCAAAATAATAAAACTATGACAGTAGACAGTGACAATATGTTTGTAGTACATAATATAGTGCAAGATGTGCCAATATGATTGAGAACAGACTCTGGATCTAGATTGCCAAGGTTCAAATGCCAGCTCCTCCACTTCCTGCCTTGTGAACTTGAACAAGTTACTTAACTTCTCCATGCTTCACTTTCTTTTATTTCTGAAACAGTGATGGTATTGCCTATAGTATATGGATGTTTTGGCCATTAAATTAGCTAATATGTGGGGAGTATTTACAGTGATGTATGTCAGATAGCACGTGTTCAGTAAGTGACAATTTCAAAGATTTTCAGTGCACTATTGTTTTATAATAGCATATTAGATACAGCCAAAATAGGTATCAGTGAGAGGGTAAGTACTTTTGTCTACATTGGAATAATTTGTAGCCATTGAAAGAATGAATATCCATATTCAGTGATATAGAAGATGTCCATATCATATTCTTGACTGAAAAAAATTGTAAAGTATCATGTTTAACATTGTATTGTCTATGAAAACTATGATAGAAGAAAGGAAGCAAGGAAAGAAAGAGGAAAAATAGACAGATAGTAGAATACATAAAAAAAAAAACAATGAACAAACCTCAGAATGATGATCTTCAAAATATTAATAATGGTTATCTCTGGATATTGGGAGTTAAAGGGATCTCTGCTATCCTTTAAAGTTTTTTGTCTGTTGTTTGAATTTTCTATGAAAAATATGTCTTAGAATGCAGAAAAACTCAAAACAAGCAGAAGAAGAATTAATAGGAACATAGAAATAGAAGATTAAATAATCATTCTGTCCAAGTTTAATTTTTTAATATGGGAAGCATTTACATAATCTTTAAAATGTTTTATCACGTTACCATGTGTTACATATTACAATCTTTATTTCTTTACTGTTGGCACATCTGCCTAAAATGTTTAGACCAATAGTAAAATATCAGGGGACAAATTTTAAAATGGAATATAGAATGCTTAAGAGGTGTAACTTCAGTAGTATGTCTAACATGTTTCAGTGGGTAAGAAATAGCTGGTGATTACATTTTTGGCCATCTTAAGAAGCTGAAGTACTATAATAGAGTGGGCTGTATCATGGCTGATGTTTTTAAACAAGCAGTCTAACGATATACATTCAAAGTTGCCTTTCAGACTACTCAGATTTGACAGTAGTAGAACCATAAGTATTCAGATATTCTCACAAATTTTGCGTTGGGAATGCTTATGGGCCCTGAGGCTACATCTTATAAATGCCATAGGTTATGTAAAAAAAAAAAAATTACCTGAAAGTATAAGCCATCAAAAGTTACTTACAAATGAATCTGCCACCTAATGTAGCAGAGTAGATACACACAGTTTGCTGATGGGAGAAAATTTGGGAATCAAGTCAACAAATACTGTCTAGAAAAATGTGTGATTTTGAAGTAAGCTTCTTGTAGTACAATACTCATAAAATGAAGACACTTTCAAAAAAGGGCAGTTCTTTGAAATAAGCCATCCCATTTTTAGGACAAAGCTGTTTTAGATACATAAGTTTTTGTGTACTAGTTTCTGACTGTAAATAATGTGTCGTGATATTTCATACTATGACAAAGGGAGAATAAAGTGTTTTTAGTATTCCAGTCAGATCTTTTAGATGCATGAATATTTTAAGTTCTTTCATAGAAAGTAAAAACACTAGAAATATTAAGACATAGTAACATTCCACACATAAACTAGATTTGCATGTATTAGTAGAACTATGAGGCATGCTTCTTCATTTTAGTAAAATATTTCTCTCATTTTTAGAGTAATGAAAATTATGTAAAATCTGTGGTTGACATGATTACAAAAAAGTAAGTACCGTGTGATAAATTTAAAAATAACTTCTTTCATTTTTCTGTTCAATGACATGATTTTATTAGTGTCTTATTCTATTCAATGAGTGTAACTGTGCAGAAAAAATGTGTAGCTCTATTAATGCTATGATGAAATGTAGTTTATAATTTCCCCCCAATTCTGTACATCATCTACTTACTAAAGTCCATATTTGTCATGATATTATTTTTATAGTATCCATTCTTCATGAAATCCATGGCCTCCAAGAGAAGCCTGCTGGATTATTTTTAAAGCATTCTTGTGTTCTTTACTGTATGAGGTTACTTTCACAGCTTCTGCTTAGAATCTCCTGCTGCATGCAGCCCAGGAGATGCAAGCACATGCTGATGAACCAATATGAAAAGTTTTATCAAGCAAGATGCTGTGGAATGGACGCAGCCTTCCAAATCCTTATGCTTAAGTGGGCCATACAACTGGTGAGGAAAAAAAAAATCAAGTCCCAGCAAGGAAGCTAATGGAATGGGAAGACAATATGAGAACACACCGAGTAGGAAGGATTTAACTCTAAGTTCAGATACCAAGAAGGACTTTCTGGAGAACTTAATAATTGGACTGAGTCCAAGTGTAATTAGACATGTTTTGGGCAGACAGGAGGAGAAGAGAATGCCAGGCAAATAGAATTGCTTGGGAAGGCAGAAGGGCCAAAGAGCGAGCATGATACATTTGGGGGAGGGACTCTAAGTACTGATATCTCCTGAGTGTAGTAGATGTTTGGAATTAAGGAGGAAAGATTAATCGGAGATAAGGCAGGTCATGATGAGATCATGAAAAGCCTTATGATGGTGCTATGCCTATGTGCTATTTGTGCTACAAGCTAGGGTTGCCTTCAAGCTGAATCTGGCCAACAGACATGTTTGTTTCAGCCAGCAGTATTTTGCTTTGCTTTGTTTTTTCCCTCACCAAATAGCTCTTAGCGGATGAAGTCAACTTATTCTAGTTAAAAGGATTCCAGTCGGTGACTATGGAATGAATAGAATTAGCAGCTCACCATTTTGAAACCTAAGCAATTCAGGCATATCCTGAAGTGACAGGTGGAGGGCAAGCTTTCAAGGAAGGTGTATCAGTCAGCAGCCAAATGGGAAACTCCTGGTGGTTCAGAGAGAGGAAATAGAGACAAGTTAATACAGAGAAATGGCCAAGGGACTCCCCTGGTGGTCCAGTGGCTAAGACTGCTTGCTCCCAATGCAGGGGGTCCAGGTTCAATCCCTGTTCAGGGAACTGTTAATAGATCCTGCATGCCGTGACGGGACTAAGACCCAGTGCAGCCGACTAAATAAATATAAAAAATAAAATTAGCCAAGAAAGTTTACAAGAGCTGAGAGAAGAAAAAGAAGAAGGAAGGAGACAGGAGAAACGTAAAGGGAGATGGGGCTGTACCCCGAGGTCTGAGGTTGTGTGCACGGGCTGCTGTGCTGTGCTCAATGCGGGCACGCAGCTCTGTCGCGCCTCCCAGTGCTACCGCGGCACTGCGCTCCAGGCCGCTGCTGGAGACTCCTCCAGAAACCAGTCATATGGAGAATATCCTCCTCCTCCCTTCCAGTCTCTTTCCTTACTGCCTCCCATAGGACTACCTGGAAGGAGCAGGCAAGAGGTCTTGGAATGGTGGCTTGCAGACCCCCACCCTACAATATCTGGCACAGTGGAAGTAGGGAAATGGGTGCTGAGAAGAGATGGATAATTATTAATAGCGGGAAGGGCTCAAATTGCCCTTTCTGACCCTCTAACTGGTGGCGGTGTCACTGCAAGGTAGAGTCAGACAATTTTGCCTTCCATTAATGATACAAAGGAAATGTGCCAAGAAATAACTGTAGGATGTACTTGCTCACCAACCTCAAAACAGAACAAAATGACCTTGAATCTGTCAGTGAAAATTCAATTAACAAGTTGAGGGAAAAGAGAACTTTAGTAGAGCCAGATTAGGATTAAAACCCTGGAGACACTCTCAGAAGCTCTGAGGACTCTTTCTTCCCCCTGGTAGAAGTCAAAGGCACAGTCAGTTACATTTTTGAGACAGAGGATCATACCTCAAAATGACAGAGTGATGGTCTACCTGATGTTCCCCAAAGATACATAGTCCAGGTAAGCACATACAAAGTGAGCAGTAAGTCACTACAAGCCCTTACAGAGTTGAGAAAGGATACTAATCTTCTAAGAATGTACACCAGAAGAAAGAGGGGGAAAATTGATCTTTATGGATTAGCTGGCACTCCCATCTTTGAGGTGGTCTGGTTAATGTATATGGAAAGCAGAGGCACATGGTACGCTGGGGAAGAGGGGTGGGACAAAGAATTTTATGCTTAAATTTTCTTGTCCTGCCTTAAAATATAAATTTTATCTCATCAAATTTAATCAAGCCTATAGAGCTAAGCTCCAGTTCAGAGTATACTCAGTGAGAGGTGAAAGCAATCTGGAGCAAACCTCTAAGATGTGGGACCTTCTTTAGGACAGCTGACCCACTTCCTTCAAAATGACAGTTGCACGAGGGAAAAGAAAGAAAGAAAAACTAAGTGACTGGTCTAGATAGTAAGCTTAAAAAAGAGATAACAGGCAACCAATTAGAATGAGAGGATCTTAAGTGGATACTCCCGAACATCTCATCCCCACCCCCTCACCTTTGGACCCTGTACTTAAACTTCTAGGGATTTGTGAATATCCACTGAGTATTATGTGATGTTAAGTAATTACGCTTAGTTTTGTGAGATGTGATACTGTCATGTCATTACATGAATAAATGTCCTTTTACAATTTCACACTGAAGAATTTAAGAGTAAAATATGATATCTATGATTTGTTTTAAAATTCTTAAGCAAAGAATGTGGACTGCTTAGATGAACAAGTTAAAAAATTAATGGTTGAAATCAGATGATTTGAACCATTTGGGTTTTGCATATTTTGGGTAATTTTCATAATAAAATTTTCAAAACTTAGTCTCTTCTAAATGAGCTTAACTGATGGGTAGAAAAGTTAAAACTAGCTCGAGGGAGACATGTTTGGGGAGTTTTGAGATGGGAGCAACCTGGGTGTTTTTCTGTGTGCTCAGGTGAAGAGGGAGGAAGCTGGTAGAGCAAGGACTGCAGGGGATTTGATGAAAGGAGATACAGGCAGGACTAAGTGAAAAAAAGATAAGAATGAGTGAAAGAGTAAGACAAAACTATTTTGGACAAGGCAGGTGAAATGAAACAGTCCTTTCCTTAAAGGTAGGTCTCTCGTTTCTCTGTGAGAGAGGTAAAGATCATATGTTGAGAATGAGGAGTTAACTGGCAGCATAGAAACTTGAGAACGATATGGAAGGCTTGAAAGAGCTGATGTGTGTAAAAGGAGACAGAGTTGAGCAAGATTAAATAAAACACCACGGATGTCTAGTTTTTTCCAAAGGAGATTTCCCAGGGAAAATTGTGCATTATACTCAAATCCTTAATATGTCCTCCTATCCCATGCCATCCTCTCAGTTGCTTTATTCTGAATAATAAACCACTGTTCAGAGAAGACACGTCATCCTAAAATGACGTTAATCCATGCCAGTTTGATATACTTATAAGCGATTCTTGACAGAATCAGCTAAAAAGAATACACAGGCTTACAAACATTTCCTGTGGATATGACTACATAATCACAAGCAATTGTTTCATGCCTTATTGGTCAAAACGTTTAATACTCTCTGACAGTTATAAATGTATAGAAAAATGAAAAACATAGTAAAGCTAATATTCATCTAATACACTGTAATTTAAAACGTGGAGACATGGAAAATGCTAAACATCACTAATATCAGAAAAATGCAAATCAAAATCGCAGTGAAATATCACCTCATGACTGTCAAAATGGCTATCGTCAAAAAGTCTACAAACAATAGATATTGTTGAAGGATGTGGAGAAAAGGGACTGCTTGTGCCCTGTTGGTGGGAATGCAGATTCATGCAGCCACTAACTATGGAAAGTCCCCCGAAAACTAGAAGCAGAGCTGCTGTATGATCCAGCAGCTCCACTGCTGGGTCTGTATCTGAAGAAAACGGGAACACGAACTCGAAGAGAAGCATGCGTCCCAGTGGTCATGGCTTTGTTTGTAAAAACCAAGATACGGAAGCAGCCTGAGTGCCCATCAGGAGACGCATGGGTGAAGAAGATGTGAGATATATGTATGTGACGGAATACTGGGCTTCGCAGGTGGCTCAGGGATAAAGAATCCGCCTGCCAAGGCAGGAGATGCAGGTTTGATCGCTGGGTCGGGAAGATCTCTCTGGAGTGGGAAATGGCAACCCACTCCAGTATTCTTGCCTGGAAAATCCCATAGACAGAGGAGGCTGGTTGACCTACAGTCCATGGGGTCACAGAGAGTCAGACAAGGCTAAGCACAACACCACAACAAATGGAATATTACTCAGCCATAAAAAAGAACGAACTCCTGCCATTTGCAACAACAGGGATGGATTAGAGAGTATTACACTTAATGAAATAACTCAGAGAAAGACAATATCCTGTTACCACTTACATGTGGAATCTAAAAAATAAACACACACATAGCAAAACAGATGCACAGATACAGTGGGGGAAGGACAGCGGAGGAGCGAGATGGAGCCACAGACAGCTGTGTATAAAATAAATAGGCAACAAGGAAATGCTGTACAGCACAGAGAAATATAGCCATTATTTTGTAATAATTTTAAATGGAGTATAATCTATAAAAATGTTGAATCACTGTGTTGTATACCAGAAACTAATATAATATTGCAAACCCACTGTATTTCAATTAAAAAATAAATAAAACATGGAAATCATTGAGAATAACGCATTTCATTTAGTAAATTTATTAAGAGGAGTTTAAGCATTGTTTGCCTTTTTCCTGTCCTATAACTTAAAATTCAGAGTGAACATTTTTTTATGCCTTGACAAATTGTCATACTCCTGAGTTTGGATCAGGCACCTACATTTTATCATTTACATTTTCAATGTCATGAAACATCTCTGAGTGTTCCTTTAACGTGAAGTTTTGTGCCAGCATCATATCCTACGGGATATCCTTTCCGCTACCATCGTTTTCCTCGTTTATATGAGGCAAGTTCACTTTCACTAAGCAGTTGTGGCTGCTCATCCCAAGTCTCTGGAGAGCAAAGGTGTCAACATCCCCAGGGTCTGTGGTCTTTTAGTTGCATCCAGAGAAAGTGCCAGCATTATCACTGTCTGCACTTTCATCTACTAGCCAGTCCCCTCTTTTGGTCATTTTGTTCGGTGTCCTGTGGGTTTGTTTATTACTGGGAGACAAGGAGGCAACACAGTTGCGTGTTTTGCTGGCTCTCAGTGACCTGAAGAGCAGATGCATGGTGACCAGCTACCAGCAGACCTGGAAAGAAGTGATGAGATGACGTGCATCTGTTATTTATGTAGTGAACTTTGTACTTTATACTATATTCAGCTAATATCCCATGAAGCCTTATATTTGAAAAGTGTTGGGGAAAACGTACATTATTTAATTAAAATGTTATAACCGAAATTCAAAGCAAGTACTGCCTATTTTGCACCGAATTCAAATCATGCATATAAACTCTGTCCTGCTTCCATTTTAATAAATAGTGCCATACCTAGATTTAAATCTCATTTAAAGTCACATTATTTTTCTCTTATGGAAAACCTTTAAAATGCTCTACCTGGTGTCTCATTATTTACCTTGATAGTACAAGATTTATAGTACAGTTTTTGTGAGCAGTATTTTATGCATTTTAATGATGTCCCTGTTGGTCTATAAATATTAACTTTTAAAAATGAAGAGTCTAAAAAATACTCCTCCAAAGAATTGTGGACAAGAGTCTCACTGAATCCTTTCTATGACAGTCTGATTTCAGGAGCCACATTGCTATTTGGTAGCACTCTTACTAAACTAAAATTATGCATTTAAATCTTCTAACATTCTTGCTCTTTTGCAGTTACTATATTGTGCTAACTAGTCAATTAACTTGCGTCTGTTAGAGTGCATATCTGATTGAAAACTTGAAAAATTCAAAGTACTTATAATTTTTATAAGAGGAAATTAATTTTACATTGTATAGTGTAGTCTTTTACATGTGTCACTGACTTAGAAAAGAAATATTTTGGCTTAAAAAGTATTAGTTTTATGATGTCACTATCAGGTATATCGTGAAGTAATTCAGATCAAAATACTATATGGATATACATAAGGAACTTCTTTTTAATTTGTGATTTTGGTAAATCAGATTCAATTATATGCCTCCACTTCTGTTTATAGATTCAAAAGGCAGGTGACATCTGGATCCTTAGAAGTCATTTCAATACCTGCTTATATTTATCCAAACATATCACATGCTGCCCGATCAACTGACGACTCAGAAAAATTAAAGAGGTATGATATATTGAAAAGCGGTATCTTTAAATGACTGGCTTCGTCTGATAAAACGTTAGACTTAGCATATAGTAGTAAGTATTTGATGCACAGCGGTGTGCCGAAGCCAGCTTCTGTTGGCTGGCACCTAGATTCTATTAATACCCTCCAGCTTTTCTATCTGCTGATTATCTGAGGCAAGTAATTTAGCCATTTTTCCTTCTGCAACTTTCTAGTATGTATAATAAAATCCACATTACGTATATGGGAAAGTCATTGTGAAAATAAAGTACAGTTGTGTTTATGAAAGAATTCTAAAAAAAGCTCTATACACATTGATTATAAATGTGGTATGTATTACATGAAGTATAATAATTTGGTTCCTCAAAACTCAATAGAGCAAAAGACATTAAGATTCAGAAAAAGGTCTTATCCAGGAAGCTTATTGGCACTGGATTCTTTTTTTAAGCAATAAATGGTATGTCCAAATCTAGATATCTTTTAAGGATTTTGTTTTGCTTTTAATGACCCACATTTTACTCAGTTTTTAGAGTCTTAAAGCTGGGAGACAGTCTAGATCCTTGTTTTCTTTCTGCCCTTTATGACTCCATCATCATTTCATTTTTGGATTCTCTCTCTACATTATCCCTCTCATCCCCAGTCCTCTGCCTTGGGCTTAGTTCAGACTATTAGAGATCTATTCAGTTCAGTTCAGTTGCTCAGTCGTGTCCGCCTCTTTGCGGCCCCGTGAATCGCAGGTTGCCAGGCCTCCCTGTCCATCACCAGCTCCCCGAGTTCACTCAGACTCGCGTCCATCGAGTCCGTGATGCCATCCAGCCATCGGCTTCCGTTAATCCTAGCCTAGCCTTGCCTCCAACTCATTCTCCATATTCTAGCCAGAAGACTCCTTTTTCATGCGAGATAGATAAAGCTTCCTGCATGTCATGAAAGACCCTTCATGAGCAGGTCCCACTGATCTCACTATCCTCGACTGCCTTTCCATCAGCCCACAGTGTTCTCAGAGGTGGCATGCTCCTTCACACATCCATGCCTTTGCAGTAGTGCTCCTCCACACTGAATGTTCTGCTTCCTTCTGCCCCGCCCTCCCCATCTTATTATAAGTCATCACTGTCAATATCTTTATGTAGTACTTGTCTAATGGCTCTCAGTTTATAATTTTTCTGCCTTTCATGCTAGAGTATGAGACCCAGAAGGGCAAGAACCACGCTGCGTACTGCTCTCTGGAGCTTCAGGACCTGACCTCGTATCTGTTGTTGTTTAATTGCTATGTCGTGTCCGACTCTTTGCGACCCCATGGACTGTAGCGCACCAGGGTCCTCTGTCCCTGGGATTTTCCTGGCAAGAATATTGGAGTGTTTTGTCATTTCCTCCTCCAAGGGCATCCTCTCAGCCCAGGGACTGAACCTGCGTCTCCTGCACTAGCAGGCAGATTCTTCACTGCTGAGAGACTAGGGAAGCCCAGCCTAGGATCTGGTTTAGTGTTAAATTAGTATAATGGTTCTTTATACTTTTATTTAAACAAGACCTAAGGTCAGGAAGAATATTAACTTTATTTTATAGATGGTAATTTGACTAAACAAAACATAAAATAAGTAGATTATACTTATCCTGGCTTAGCATTGGCAGACACTATTCACTGAATAAAGTTGGGAAACCTTTTAGTATAACTTCAGTACAAGATATTCAGTTTCGCTTAACATATTTTCTGAGTAAACTGTAAAAATGTTTATTTTTATTTACTAAGATATGCTTATAAATAAAAATTAAAATGAAAAATGTTAACAAATTTTATTATTTATCTCTAGTTGGAGAATCAAACAAGTGTTAGATTTTTGTTTTTTGATGCTGTATGCCCAGCCCAAAGCTATGTATTATTTACAGGTAAGACCTTATTTAGATACATAATTGAAAGTGGAAGTATTATATCCTCCTTCTCTCCTTTAGTTACTTCCTTCCTCATTGTAGCCCTCCACTTGACTCTGCACTTAAAAAGTGGAAAATATCCATTATATTAAAATGCCAAAAGAAGCTTAACATTGATTCTGTGTCAGTCTTCTTGTTGGGTCACTGTTAACAGAAGAAATTATAATTATATGAAGCAAACTGAAAAAAATTAGCAAAACAATAAATTATATTACTTACATTTTTCTACTCACAAGTATATTAGATTAAGTACACATATTTTGGGCACTTATGTTAGACATTATACACACACACACACACACACACACACACACACACACACACTTATCATTGCTATTCTGTGTTGCCTCATTTTATAAGTAACAGCTCTACAGTGCCTTATGTGTTTGTGGAATAAATCAACTATATATAATTTGTACCTTCTAAATTCCTGCATGGTGTTAAATAATAATACCACATTTCCCAACAGTAAGTATATACCACACATGAGAGGGTGCACAGTTGTGACAAGAGATTGCAGAATATCACTGGAGAATGGAGAGGGAATTTGAAAAAGGCCAGAAGCCAGATCTTCTGTTTTTGCTGTAAAAAATCAAAATCCCTTTCGATTCCTAGTTAGAGGCAATGTAATAGAGACATGTATTCATGCCCTTTTGGAAAAGCACAATTCTATTTTGTGCCCTGGTGTTGTGCCTGAGGACTTGCGCATCTTCCCAAATCATTTAGGAACCCCTCTTTATCTACAGATTCCACATAACACACATTAAACTTAAAAAGGAAATTCTAAGTTCGTTTCCACCCCACCCCCTCATGGAGATCTATTTCTAGGCTTATTGGCACCATACTTCTAACCAGCTAGGTGGAGCTGAGAGGGCCCCCTCCCTTTTGTCACCTCTTTGCCAAACACAGTATTTGGCACTCGGACATGGCACTTATCAACTAAGCATAAAGCCAGTTAGTCTTAACCAAGAAACTAAATAGTTGTGAGAGTGAGTCGGACACAACTGAAGTGACTTAGCAGCAGCAGCAGAGACTGAAAATGAACCCAGATGAGTGGACTCTTCTGAAGAGGATTTAGATCGAATGTTACTTACTAGTATTTAGGAAAGAAACTGATAATCTCTGGTCTCAGAATTAGAAAACGAAAATTGACTAATAGGAAATAACCTCAATGTGAATTGAACAAAAAAATCAATCTACCACATCATAAAAATGCTTTTGTTTCCAGTGTATTCTATTGTATTTTCAATTTTCAAGCTAATTTGTTCCAGGGAAGCATCAAAGGCACTAACGCCCTTTTTTTTTTTTTTAAGCTGGAAGATGATATCTTAGCTAACAAAATGTACCTTACAAAAATCACAGATTTTGTACATAACATCACTTCAAATAATTGGCTTTATATTGAGTTTTCAGTTCTTGGATTTATAGGTAAGCAGTGGATCTATTTTTGCGGGGTCAAGTTAGTACATAATAATCTTAAAATTTTTTAAGAATTTATCGAAGAGATTGTTACTCAGTGGAAAGGAATGGCATAATTTCTATAAAGATACTATTAGTTTAGCAGAAAAATTATATCAAGGATCTGAATTTCAGAAAATGTGTTTTAAACCAAATTTTCTGTAGATAAACAGTGTAAATAAGCAGATTGACATATATTCACATGTTATAAAAACATGAGGCAGCTACTACTTATTAATGCTAGCTCTGAGTGTGACAAATATTAGCACAGTGACTAAGATGTACTTCTGTTTTACAAGAAAAATATTGAAACTCAAAAAATTAAAGTTATAGAGGAAGGAATTTTAACAGGACTATTGTACTCTGAAGTCCTTTCAATTTCTAGTATGCTGAAGCTAACATGCTTTAAAAATGTAAAAACATATGAATTATACCCAGCACAGAAAAGTTCCTAAAATTGTGCCCGTGATGTATTGTTTTTATAATTCTTTTATAGACTTTCCTTTTGCTTCCTTCCATTTTTTCCTTCCATCCTTCTATCCCGTTTTCTTTTATTTAACCCTCACTGCGGGAGGCCAAGTTACCTAACTCGCTTCATATTGCATTTCATCTTTGTTTACAAGCAGGAGCCCTTTTTTATTCTTCTGTTTAAAGCCCACCCCCCTACTTCTACTCACTCTCATGATAGGTTTGCACTCAATATATTTCATCAAGAATATACATATAAATATCAGATACCATGCAAAAGATTTGGTGTTCATTGTGTTTGTACTTATTTAAAATTTATATAAATGGTGATTTGATAAACATATTTCTGTTCCTTATGTTTTTGTCCACAAAACTAGATTTTATAGCTATCTATATGTTGCTTTATGTTCATTTTCCTTACTTTTGCATAAGTGCTACATAGTAATCTATTTGACTTGTTCATCCCCAGAGTGGTGGAACTTGACTGCTTCTAGCTGTCTCCTGCCACAAAGAAATGGAGTGATAGAGATGTGTGCTGGGATGGGATCGCTGGGGTAAACATAGCCAGGTCTCACAAGTACTGCCAGACTGCTTAGCAGGTTGGCTCTGTAGTGTATACTCTTCAGTGCAGTGCATCTGAGTTCCTGCTTCCCCAGGGGGAGGAGAATAAAGCATTTCTCTGATTGCTAGTAAAATCCATCTATTCTTCTATATCTACCACTTCATATACTGACTACTTTCCACCCCCAAACTTTCTGTAAAGTGGTGTGGAATCCAATTTTAAAACTCTTAAAGTTTTTGTTTTTTTTTTTTTCTCAGCTTTGGTTACAATAAAGAGAAAACTTGTAGGTGACAGTGATACCCGCTGAAAGGTTGGAGAGATAATTTTGTTGGTTTATTAGTTTGAGAATTTTAAATTCTTTTTGCTTTTCTCAGAAAAGTCAGGTAGAAGGATAGAGAGTATTCACAAGAGCACCTCGAGCAAGAAACATTGTATATGTGATAGTGAACTCTTCTTTAAGCTTAAATCTATAGACTTCATTTTCTTTGTTATCATAACAATCCCGTTTTTCAGTATTTTCTAAAAATATGAGCTTGCTAAATAGAAT
>SJYC01094041.1:0-22924 GCA_006408675.1 Madoqua kirkii | reverse complement strand
TAGGAATCTATTAAAATCTATTTTTCTTCTTGTTATTCCGTTAAGCTTTAGTTTGAGAAATAATGAGCTATTACTTCTTTCTTATCCTTCATAAAATATGAAAATCTTAATTCAAACTGCTGTATTATCCTTGACTGCCAAAACTTTGTACATTTACATCAGTAAGAACCATGTCACATACCAGAGTGAATATGGGTGATGAACTGTTCATATGCACCATTTCACTTTTTTCTTTAAAGAAAGGAGCTACATGTTAACTATTAATAAAGTTGAGAAGAAAACAATCAAAGACATGTATTTTTAAAATTTTACTTCAGTTGTGAGCTTTTAAAATTAAATCTACCAGATCATATTCCAGGTTAATATGAAAAACTACAACTAATTCCAGGTAGAGATTTCTCAGAAAGAAGGCACGATTCCTTGTAAAGGTACCCACTAGGACTTCTTAGTTCACCATCCAAGAATGGAACAAAATACCCTAAGGGTTGATACAATAAACTGGAATAGTATTAAAGGATACTGTCCAACATTCCACTGGCTGTTGTTGAAAAGCTTGAATGGTTCCAGATGATTCCAAGGGAACTCTGCTCTGACACTCAGAGGCATTTGAACACGATATACCCTGAGCATGGCAGATACTGGAAGTTATGACAAAGAGAAGGAAGTTAAAAGACAGCCTTAAAGATTCAACCCAATGACTGCTGTCCTTAAGGGAATGATTACAGAACAAGAGTGTTTCAATGGTCAGCACAAAGCAATTCTCGAAAATATTTCTAATGTAGCCAAGAGAGATGCCCCCATCTTCCATTCCCATCCCCACTGCTCCCAAATGGTAGATATTTGGAGGGTCTCATTCACCACCCACACCCTCTGGTCTAAGTGTATGGGGAGGGGGAGATTTGGAGAACCTTAGACAGGGAGGCCTGGCGTACTGCGATTCACAGGGTCACAATGAGTCGGACATGACTGAGCGACTGAACCGAACCGAGACACCTGTCTGAAGATAGCAGAGCAAACAGTGCCGCTGGTTGGTCGGGGCATTCATTTTATAACATACCAATTTTGCTTTTTAAAAATCACTTTTCTTCAAACATATAAAGGCAAACATGTATTTAAGCAACTGACTCAATATATCAGATAAGTTTGTAGAAGCCACATTTAGACCAGACATTTTTTTTCAACATTACTTTTAAATGAATAGCTCTATAAACACTAGAGGCATGGCAAGTGAAAGTCTGTTGCCAGAATGTGTCTCAAGTATTGATAATAGCCACCACCATCATCTGCCTTAAATACTGTGGAAGTAAATTGTTACGTGGTAGTACTACTAATAGTAGTTGTAATAGTAAATGTGGTATACTCCTGGTGGAAGGGAAAGAGACACTTCTAAGTGTGTAAAGTATCTAGGGATTTGCTGTGTTCTGTATGGATCTTCCACCTGGTGACAGAATTGAAACAATTATGAACAAATAATGGGAGCTAAATCTGTGCAGGCATTTTCCCATGGAGACCATCATCTTATGTTGTTTTTTCTTTCTTTCTTAGCATATATTTTTAGATGCTGTGTTGATATTAGTAGCTACTCATAGATAATGAATGAATCATGAGATGAAAGATTTTTGTTTTACTGATGTTTTCTTTCTGAACTCTTAGATAAAAATGAGTGATTTCTTAGGGTAATACGTTTACCCAAATTGATAACAAGTAGAGACAAAATGTCAACCATGATACCAAGAATGCCCACTTCCTTGGCTTTCATAGGATGGGTCCAATAGTACTTCTCTGATGAAACTGTCCTTTAGGAAAAGTGAATGGCAACATACTCTGTCCCAGCATTTTGTCCATTTTATTATGTAACATGCATTATTGGATATTTAATTTGATAAGAGATTAAATTATAATGGAGTAATCATGGATCAAGCATACAAAAATGGAGTTGGGTGGCCGATGAGGACCAGGTCTCAGAGAAGTCTCTGCACCACTGAGAACCTGAACTTTCTTTGAGCTATGCCAGACTCAAGAACACCACCAGCTGTATTCAAAAATCACCTGTCAGCTGCAACCTTATGGTCTCAAGTTCTCCCCTTGTAACTATGCAATCACTTGGGACCCCCACCAATCCTTACTTAATAAGAACCCTTACTTGTTGCCAGCTCCAATTAAAATTCTTGATAACCATGCAAGTAACTTTAAGTGTTTGGTTTTTGCCTTTATAAGCCTCCCTCATTTTGTAGTCCAACAAAACACAATTCAGGTAGTTCTTGAGTCGGTGTCTCCAGGGTGGAGTCCTAACAGACCCCAGATAAATGCCTTTTTATCTTAGTTGGATCTCTTTCTAGAATGGTGGTCAACAGATTATATGTCTGTTTTACTAAATATATTAGCTATTTGAAAGCAGAGCTCATATAGTTGTCATCTTTGCATTATCAGTATTTTCATAGTTTAGCAGACAGAAGGTAAATAGTTAATAAATGTCTGATAAGCCTCTCAGTAAGAGGAACATGGAAACACTTTAGCTTTTCAATCTGAATTCCTATTAAAATAAAATAGATAAGTAGGTCATCCCTCAACATTCTAAACTAAGGATAAATATTAAGCATATATCTGAATCTTGGAGTTTTAAAAAATCTTTACATCAATGGATCAGATTAAGGGCTAATTTAGCTCAGATTCCTTGTTCCTAAAGTTTAAGCTTTCAGCTTCTTCATTGCAAACTTTGAGTGGATCTTTCAGAAATTCTCTTCTAACAAGTCAAATTGTTACTGGTCACAGAATTATGTTGAATAACAGAAATTGCAAAGCCTAAGAAAAGAGCATAATACTGTTAAAAGTACCTGGAATACGTCTTTTTAAACCCATAATTACCATCCAAATACCAAAAATACCATCTTTGACACAGATGACAGTGTCAAAAATATAGTGACCTTATCACGGATGCAATGTGAGAAATGTTCAGTGATCTTGATATCTAGCCAGTAAAAACATTTTATGCATGGAGCTCCATCAGTTCCCTTAATCTGAGACTCTTTAACAGAGATATTACAAGTTTTTTATTATTACAATAAATTGAAAGCATAATACCAAAATCAAAGTCAAAATTTACTATCAAGAATAAGCAGTAAGGGCTGTATAATCCAATATCTATGGGGCAAAGTAAGTTGTGATTCACTACTATGTTTATGCTATATTTTAACTGTGTGAGTTAAAATGACAGGCTCTGGAAAAGATTTGTACCCTGTTTCCACCATTTATTAATACTTCAAGCCAAAGGCAAGTAACTGTCTTCAGTTTTTTTTCACCAGGATTGTTGGGACGTTCGATAACAATGTTAAAACCGTTTTTATGAATATTAAAACCGGTTTTATGAATTAATAAAACCGTTTAGAGCACAGTAAACTCCAGTACTTTGGCCACCTCATGCAAAGAGTTGACTCATCGGAAAAGACTCTGATGCTGGGAGGGATTGGGGGCAGGAGGAAAAGGGGACGACGGAGGATGAGATGGCTGGATGGCATCACGGACTAGATGGGCGTGAGTCTGAGTGAATTCCGGGAGTTGGTGATAGACAGGGAGGCCTGGCGAACTGCAATTCATGGGGTCCCAGAGTCAGACACGACTGAGGGACTGAACCGAAACACAACGAAAGAGTAACAATTCTTATCAGTGCATTTCAAAAAAGAAACCATGTAGTACTATTTATGTTAATATTTAATGTATCTAGCATACACTTTCAGGGAAGAATAGCTTCCTGCTGACCACAATGACCTCTCATCAGAACGTCTAGAACCCCAGGGAAGGCCTGGGGTACTAACTCGACGCTGTTAAAATGTGATTTACTCAAAATTCAGGGCCCAATTATGTGCGTTAGGAGGTAGAGAATCTCACTCCTTGCAGAGAGCAGGCGCTCTGCGGGAGGGAAGGGTCTTCGGATGGATAGCGAGGAATTCCTCCCAGGCCATCCGAGGAGCCGGATGCACGCAACGACCGGCTGGCGGGGGCCGCGCGGCGCGTGGTTGAGAAGGTCCCTCCGCGGCGGTTGAGCCCCCTGGTGCAGGTGCGCGCAGCACGCGCCTGTGGCCGCCGCCTCCTCCCCGCCCGCGGCCGCACGCGCACGCGCGGTTAGCAGTCGCTGCTGCGCGGCCGGCGGCTGGATTGAGCTAGGGGAGACGCGGGGACCAAGTGGCAGCGGCTCGGACATCTGAGCTGCCACTCCCGAAAACGGGCCCGCGAGACAGGTGCGTGGGCAGTAGTAGGTCACTCTTCCGCGTCTTTCTGCGCTCCAGCTCGGGGTGAGGACGCCTAGTCCTAGCTCTTCCCCGCTGGGCGGGGGTTCCTGCTGCGCCCCTTTCTTGGGCGTCCGCCGGCGGGGACCCGTGAGGAGGTGGGTGTGAGTTTGGGGATGGGGACACGGCCAGCGCCCGCTTCCGAGAGAGGTTCTCGGGCGGGCCCTCCGGGCCTCGGGCGCAGGGAGGCCGGCCCGGGCGGGCGGCGGTGGGCTGATGCCCCCTCGGGGTCGGTTGGGACCCCCGGAACTTCTGTGTCCATGGCCACCTGCGGCGCTGGGGCTGGCGCGGGGAAGGCCAGGTGGCCCGTCAGCCCGGCCTGTCCCCGAGGGTTCAGAGGCCCCGGGGAGCCGAGTCCGTTACTCCAGCGGTTGCCATTTCAGCCCCGTTCCACGCTCGAGCCCCGCTGCGCGCTCCCGAGGGATGGAGAGCGGGCCGGTCTCATTTCAGCGCTGCTCACTCCGCTCGCTACTTCGCACCGACAGGCGAGTCAGACCCAGCTAGGCTCGGTTCACGCCCTCCCCGCCTCGGTAGAGGCGAAGGGACCTGACCTCGCGGCGCTGGTGGCCCGCGACTCCCGGCCGCTCCCTCGACACGCCGCCTGGAGCCCGGTGCGCGCCGCTGGGGAGGGAGGGAGAGCGTTGTGGTGAATCCCACGAAGCCCTAATGACTCGAGACTCATTATCGCCGACGGCCTGTTTACGATCAGATCCTTTAGCTGATTTTATTTATAGCACCTGCCGGAGCAACAGGAATCCGAGGCGTTTGCTTTGGATATATAAGCAAATGGCAACGACGTCCAGAAGGGAGAAAGCAGATCATTCGAGAGTGGCCATGGGAAGAACTCTCGAATTAGGAAAGTTAGTTTGTATGGAGACTTTTTGATGCTTTAAAGACATCAAAACCTTGATCTAGCCTTGCGATTTTGTTTGCTTTAAAATTTTTACGTCATTCTAGGTCTTTTACTGAAGGTAACCTTCCTTTGGGCAATTGTTTGACTTCTTTTCAGTTTACAGTTTTGTCTTCACATGCAATTGGTTTGATCCTCCAGTCACATTTGGAACTTATACGTAAATCCATCGAAGATAGCCCTCATCTAGTTGATAAAGCTGATTATTGTGTATGGATGGTGTGTGTTAATGGATTCGCAGAAACTGAACAGTGCTGTGCTTAGTCACTTCAGTCGTGTTGGATGGATTCTTTGTGACCCGATGAACTATAGCCCGGCAGGCTCCTCTGTCCATGGGATTCTCCAGGCAAGGATACTGGAGTGGGTTGTCAAGTGCTGTAAATTAACCTTATTGCTTGTTCCTAATAAGTTTTAGTGCTCTTAACTGGAAAGCTAGAATTGCCAGCCTTAATAGACTTTAAGATCATCCAGCTTAATCCTTTCACTTGATAGATGGGGGGGGGGGAGTTTTAGAACAGTTTTAACCCTTTCCTTTTTAGTAATAGAATATGAAACTTGGTATGATGGTGCCAAACTCAGTGTACTTTCTATCATACCACTTTGTAGTTGACCTACTGAAGTTACATGACAACTAAAACTTTAGTGATTTTTCCAACAGTACTTTTGAGGCTTAGTCATGCTGGTGAGTCCTCAGTCAGCCATTAAAACAATACCAGCAACATTTCAGTTATAATAGCAGATAGAAAGCACGAATGTGTTAATAGGTGAGTGTCAGGAGTAAGAGGGCAGAATTTATGCTGAGAACTGTAGACAGCTGTTGAACGTTTTTATGAACAGGTAGTACTCCAGTACTTTTGCCTGGAAAATCCCAGGGATGGAGGAGCCTGGTAGGCTGCATGAAGTCCATGGAGTCGCTAAGAGTCGGACACGACTGAGCAACTTCACTTTCACTTTTCACTTTCATGCATTGGAGAAGGAAATGGCAACCCACTCCAGTATTCTTGCCTAGAAAATCCCGGGGATGGGGGAGCCTATTGGGCTGCCGTCTATGGGGTCGCATAGCGACGGACATGACTGACGCAACTTAGCAGCAGCAGTACAATTAAACTTGTTCTTTAGAAAATTCATGCTGGAGAGAAGGTGGCAGATAGATTGATTGGGAAGACTGGAAGTGAAGAAGCAAAGTGGGACTTTACTGATGCTTTCCAAAAGTCATGGATTCCTAAATTAAGGCTGTTGCATGGATATAGAAAGATACATTCGAAAACACCCAAACAGGTTTAGCTAACAATGATATAGAATATCAGCAAGAATAATCTTAAGATAGTAACAGAGTAACATGGCTGATTTGGTTGATCAAAGGTGCAGTTAATGGAAGAAGGAAATTGAGACTAGAGAACCAGTTTGGGTGGAAAGATAAGCCTCAATTAATGGAGGCTTTGCTACATCCTGGAAGAAACTAAAGAGTGGTGGCTTCTGTGCTGTGGATAGCATTTGGGAGTCTTTAGTTAGTCTTTAGAGGTAGAGGCCAAGAGTATGTGAAATGTAAGGAGAAAGCCTGGGGACAGAACCTGAAGGAACAGCATCATTTACAGGAGGTTAGAGAAAGAGCCCAT
Organism: Madoqua kirkii; assembly: GCA_006408675.1. Classification (NCBI taxonomy): domain Eukaryota; kingdom Metazoa; phylum Chordata; class Mammalia; order Artiodactyla; family Bovidae; genus Madoqua; species Madoqua kirkii. Next base: position 16,115 of record SJYC01094041.1, on the reverse strand, counting down.
AAAGGTGGCAGAGAAGATGAAGAGAATCAACACTCAGGAATAGCATCGTGGAAATCAAGGAAGCAGAGAGCTTCGAAGAAGCAGTCAGCAAGGTCAAGAGAGAGCAGTGGGCAGTACGACTGAAAAAAGCTATTGCATTTACCAAGTAAGATTTGTTTGATGAGAACTATTTTAAAGAAGCTAGAATCAAGTACAGGAATACTAGAAGGATTAGTTTTTCATTGTTGCCATCATAAGTTACCACAAACTTAGCAGCTTAATGCCACACATTTATTTTCTCACAGTTCTATAGGTCGGAAGTCTGACAGAGGTCTCAGTGCACTGACATCAGGTGTTGACGGGGCATCATTCCTTATTAGAAGCTCGGAGGGGCTGCTGCTTCCTTGCTCATTCTGATGATAGAATTCAATTTCTTTTGGTTGTAGGACTGAGGTTCTTGTTTCCTTGTTGATTGCAGCTGAAGGTTGTGATTTTCAGCTTCTAGAACCCAGTCACAGTCCTTGGCTCATGACCCCCCCTTCCACTATCTGCAAGATCTCCATGGTGGGTGGAGTCCCTCTCACTCTTCAGATCTCTTCTGCCCTCTCTCACTGACTTCCTCTTCTGCTTTTAAGGGCCTGTGTGATTATATTGGGCCCACATGCAGATCCAGAGTAATCTATTTTAGGGTTAGCTAGGTAACAGCCTTAGTTCCATCTGAGAAGCCTCCTTTACCCTGTGAGGTAACACTCACAGGAACCAAGGAATAAGATGTGGACATCTTTGGGGCGCACGCAGGTCATCGCTGTGGCTAAAATGCTAACAGTTAAGACATTCTTTCTAAATGCTTTCATAAGGCGATACCCAGAAACATTTACATTATCTATCACGTGATAATTATAGGTCCAGTAGTAAGCCTTACTGTTTATCCTTGAGCTTCATAACTGTCTTCTTAAATATCCGAAATTTGTGTGAACACTGTAAAATTTTAAAGTGTCAGGGAAATATAAGGTAATACTATGAAGTTGTTCTTATATTTTTTTGTAGCCTTAAGCTGCTTTAAAATCTTTGCTGGAAAGATTTTAAAGGCTATTTAACCAACTAACTAGATTTGTGTGTATAAATTATAGTTTGGATAGACATCAAAATATGGCTTATAGAATATGAAGCCCACAGAAACTGGAATGGATGTCTAAAGGATGGAACGTATTTTAAAAATACTTAACCTTGTATTTATAGGCCTAGAGCCTCAATTTATAGGCCATTTAGTGAGCTAAATAGTTAAACCTTCTAACTTTAGAGCTTTAATGAAATGAATGTAGAGTTTGAAGCTATACCTTGGGTCTTACCTTTGCTATTTAGTAGCATTCTGTATTCTTGAGTAAGCTGCTTCCTTGAGTCTTGCTTTCCTTTTGTGGGATGGGGTACCAGTACCTTCATCAGAGAGTAGCTGTAAGGATTGGAATTAATGTGCCCGAATAGTGCACACTCAAACAGCACTTCAGGTCTCCTTTTCCACTCTTCTCTTTTCAGTTCTTTCTTTGCCCATAGCCTGGGGAAATCGGTCCTTTCTAACCTTTGTACCTCAGTTTGAATGTAGCTTTCTCAAGGAGGCTTTCTCTGACACTTCCTCTGCCATGCAAATTTAGTTCCCCAGTTACCAACTCTTACAAATTCATTACTGATCAGTCACTTGTCACAATTTACTATGTGTTATACCTGGGTTAATAAGCTCTTTGCAGTCAGGGGCCATGTGTTTTGCTAATTACTGTAAGTTCAGTAAGTTCTAATTGTAAATTCTAACATCATGCCTGGCACATAATTGACAACCATAGTATTTGTTAAATGAATTCATGAATGATGATTTTTTTTTTTATCTACTGAATAACCTCTCCTGAATTTCTGGAAATATTAGCTATTACAAAATTTGTAAATCCCAGATGTGACTTTTCTGAAGCATGCTTCTTTGAGAAAGTTCCTGCATGGAGTCTTGCAGCTTCTTTGGAAGAAGGCTGCCTCTGTAAGATGCCACTATCAACCCATTCCAGTATTCTTGCCTGGAGAATCCCAGGGACAGAAGAGCCTGGCGGGCTGCCGTCTATGGGGTCGCAGAGTCAGACACGACTGAAGTGACTTAGCAGCAGCATTACCTATCTCTCCACCTTATTTGTGATACTTCAAATGTGCACCATAGCCAGATAATTCCAAAAATACCCTTTAATTTTGGTGAAAATTTGTCCAGTTTTATTTTTATTGACATGGTAACAGATTTTTTTCATCTAATTTTTTTTTTTACTATCTTTTTCTGGTAAGTTATGAACTGAGTTGTTAAAATGCAAGATGTCTGTAGCAAGATTCTGAAATACCTCACAATGAGGTGTTTCTTCATAGATGTAGAATAGAATTGAATAATATGTTTAATTCCCCCATATTAAACTAGAGCATAAAACTGCAAAGTTTCTAAATTATTATCTCTTTATCTATAGGAATACTTTGTGTTACATTTTAACAGTGTTCTAAAAGACATCAGAGGGCCAGTAGCATAACCATTCAGTTCAGTTGCTCAGTCGTGTCCAGCTTTTGCGACCCCATGAATCACAGCACGCCAGGCCTCCCTGTCCATCACCATCTCCTGGAGTTCACTCAGATTCGCATCCATCGAGTCGGTGATGCCATCCAGCCATCTCACCCTCGGTCGTCCCCTTCTCCTCCTGCCCCCAACCCCTCCCAGCATCAGAGTCTTTTCCAGTGAGTCAAGTCTTCGCATGAGGTAGCCGAAGTACTGGAGTTTCAGCTTTAGCATCATTCCTTCCAAAGAAATCCCAGGGTTGATCTCCTTCAGAATGGACTGGTTGGATCTCCTGGCAATCCAGGGGACTCTCAAGAGTCTTCTCCAACACCTCAGTTCAAAAGCATCAGTTCTTTGGTGCTCAGCCTTCTTCACATAACCATTTCTCTCTCATAAAACCATAGTTTAAAACATCTACTGTATATAAGGTTTCAACCCATGAATTTTTCTAGGAGTTAAATTCTAAAAAAGGATTTTTCCTCCAAGGATCTTGTAGACTTTTATAGACAGTGAAACGCCTTCATTTTATTTCTGGCCTTCCCCTAATTGCCTAGAAATCTCTTTGCCAAATTTATGGTTGCAGTGCTGCTACAACAATAAAGTCATTCAAGCTGGTTGCTTAGTAACATCTATTTATCTTGCCCTGTAACATTTTTTCCTGTAATTTTTGCATTCATTCATTCATTCTGTGAACATAAATATGTGTCTGTTTATCATGCAGTGGCACTCTTTGGCTAGCACCGTGAATACAGAAATGCGAATGCTGGCTGTCAGTGAGCTTATATTTTTGTATGTTTTTTGTTGTTGCAAATTTCCTCACTTTGGAACTATGTAGTAGTACTATAAATCCTCAGTAAATAAATAAATGTGTCATTATGATGTTTATGTAACCATTATTTTGAAAATGATGATCTTTAGTCCACTTTTACTTTAGTGTGTAGCTATGTTTTAAAAGAGCCCAGTGCAGATTTAGTTTATTCTTTCTATAACTACTAAAACCAAGCAATATTTACATCTCCTGGATTTCAGCTCTGATCACTTCACTACTCTCACATCTTCCGTAGTTCCTGAATTTTATAGGATCAGATCCAGAATTCTTGAAACACTGTAGTTATTTCCCTAAATCATTAGAAAGTTGTATTTTCAACTATTATTTCTGCTATTATGGTTCTTTCCCCACTTTTTACTGTATTTCCTGAGATATTTTCATTGTTTCTAAGTCTTGATTTAGAAAAATATACCCAGTTTCAGTTAACAGTATGTGTTAGTTAAGGTAATGCTCAAATAGTAAATTAAAAAGTCCCAGGGACCTAACATAGTTTCTGGTTGCCGGTGTCCTAAGGAGTAGATGGCTGTGATAGTTAGTTGTATGTATCTACTTGATTGAACCACAGCATACCCAGATATTTGGTCAAATATTATTTTAGGTGTGTTTGGGAGGGTGTTTTTGGATAAGATTAACATTTGGATGGTAGACTGAGTAAAGAGATTGCCCTTCCCCTCGGTGAGTGGCCTTATCCAGTCAGTTGAAGGCCGGAATAGGACAATGAAGCTGATAGTCCAGTGAGGGAGGGGCGCGTCCTCCTGCCGAGCAGGCTGAGCTGGGACTTCAGTTTTTTCCCTGCCCTTGGACTTGAACTGAAACACTGGCTCCGCTTGGGTCTTGAAAGTGCTGGAGCTTATGGCACTGGCTGTCCTGGCTCCCAGGCTTTTATACTCAGGCTAGCACTGCGTCCTTAGCTTTCCTGGGTCTCGTCTAACTCCATTCCCCTGAGTCATGCTTAACTCTAGAAAAAGCACAGTATCGTTATGTCTTCTGGGAAAAAAAGTAAACATCTGTGGCGATCAGCCGGAAGTCTCTCCCAAGTATCTCATACTTGCCCAGTTAACTTACACTTCACTTTGCTATTGAACCAGCCCAGAGGCAATGCAGAGAACATACAGGAGGTCAGTGATATATGCAAACAGATGTGCTTCTCCATTGCTTGCTTGCTTCGCAAATATTTTGTGATTTCAACAACCTGTATAAAGTGAGGAATACACAGGAAGGTTAGCGCCCTGGGCTTTTATATTGTATACATTTGTAAGGAAGAAAGGGGGTGGCATCAGCACTAAAAGTTCTGTATTATACCATATAAAGAAATCCTTGCTTTACTAATCCTGTATATCTGAGGACAACTGTATAGCTCAGTAAGAAACTGGAAGATAACTAACACTACAGAGCAATTGGAGTTTAATGCATATACACAAAACACTCCACCTAACAATAGCAGAAAGGAAAATTAATGCCAGTCTTCCTCAGACTCTTCCAGAAAATTGAACAAGAGGAAATGCTTCCAAACTCACTCTATGAGGGTAGCCTTACCCTTGATGCCAAAGGCAGACCAAGACACTGAGAAAACTACAGACCAATATCCCTGATGAGTGTTGATAAAAATACATATTTTTCTTAAGTGCACACATAATATTCTCCAGAATACACCATATGTTATGCCACAAAACAAATCTAACAAATTTTTAAGAGTTTGTTTAAACTAAAAAAGATTCAGGGTATCTTTTCCAGTTGCATTGTGATGAAACTCAAAATCAGTAGCAGAGGGAAAGCAGGGGAAAAAAATCCACAAATATGTGACAATTAAACAACACACTTTTAAACAACCAAAGGGTCAAAAAAGAAATCACAAGGAAATTGGAAAAGATCTTGAGTTAAATGAAGCAAAAAACAAACGAAAGCAGACCCAAACTTATGGTACAGAGTGAAAGCGTTGCTAAGAGGGAAGTTTATGGCTGTAAACACTTAAATTAAAAAAGAAAGATCTTGCATTAACAATCTAACTTTACACCTTAAGGAACTAGAAAAACCCAAAGCTAGAAAAAGGAACATATAATAACGCAGTGGGGGTAAGATTAAAATAAGAAGTAGCATGGTATAATGTAGAGTTTTGGATTCTCACCTTGTCTCACATTTCCAATTACGAGAATTTGATCAGGTTTTTAATCTTTCAGTTTTCGGTTTGTAGATTGGAAGTAATAATGCCTTTCATAGTGATGTCCTGGGCTGCAAAGATTAAATTAGCCAGTTCTTTTATGCAAATGAGTGATTATAGTCATAGAACTTTAGAGAAGAAACAAACTCTCCAGATAAAGCCTTTTAAAATTTTTTTCCTGAAGTTTTGGCAACTGTTTCTGAAGGAAAGTTAGGAAGAACTGATATAGAAAACAAATAGTAGACACTATTTATATTTAAAATAGGTAACCAATAAGGATCTACTGTATAGCACAGGGAACTCTGCTCCATACTCTGTAATAACCTAAATGGTTTCAGCAAATTAATTTTTAAACTAAGTGTGCATTCATTTTGAAGGAGAAGATATGGGGCTAAAATGATATTAGTGTTGATTATTACTGCTGTTATTCATTGTATGCATTTCTGTTTACTCAAATGTTATTGATAGTGTCAAGAAGAACACCTTTTACTACATTGTATAAGCCATGGAAAGCTCTTTAGTTTTTAGAGCAATGAAGCTTTTGAGTTATTAACAATTGATAAGCAATTTGCAACTGTACTTATTTCTGTGCCAGTAAGTGAAAATTTTAAAAATCAATACCTTCCTGTTATTGAATTCAAATTGATCCCTTTACATTTGCTTTCTATCTCAGTTAACCTTTTTTATCTCTAGAGAGGTCACACTCTTCCAGTTAAATTATGAGTAGTATGTATCATTTTTGTATTCTTTTCCATAAAATGGTGATATTAATATATCTTTTCATATAGAATGTTCATATTATTTTTTTTAAAGATGCATTTTCAAAGTAGACTTTAAAGTTGTAGTCAGTGGCCTTTAGAAGAAAGTAAAGTTAACTGGCCCATACCTTCATGTTGAGTTTTGCCCTTATTAAAAAGGGTTATTTGAGCTGACCAGATGGAAGAATGCTTTTTATAGTCTGATGTTTCTCTTTTTTAAACACAGCTTTATTGATGTGTTATTTGCATACCTACAAGTTGACCTGTTTAATGAGTACAGTTCAGTGAGTTTTAGCATATTTAGAGTTACACAACCATTACCATATTCCAATTTTAGAACACTTTCCTTACCCTCAGAAGAAACCTTGTACCAATTAACCCTTTCTTCCCACTCCTTTCCTTAGGCAGTTACTAATCTATTTTCTGATTCTGTGGGTTTGCCTGTTTAAATGAGGTCATACAATATATGGTTTTTTGTGCCTGACTTCTTTCACTGAGCATAATGTTTTTGAGATTCATCTATCTTGTAACACTTCACGCTACTCTATTCTGTTATATTGTCAAATAATCTTCCGGTTTGAATATTCCACATTTTGTTTATCCATTCATCCATTGATGAACTTTTGGGTTGTTTACACTTTTTTTGGCTATGATTAACAACCATCATTATATGGCATTATCATTAAGCATTTATATTCCAAGGTTTTGTTGGGACATCTCTTTTCATTTATTTTGGGTAGAGGAGTAGCATTGCTGAAGCATAAGGTAATTCTATTTTTAACATTTTGAAGAATTGCCCTACTGTTTTCCAAGCTCATTTTGTATTCCTGCCAGCAGTGTATGAGGATTTCAGTTTGTCTACATCCTCCCAGCACTTGTTATTGTCTTTGATTATAGCCATTCTGGTGGGTGTAGAGTGCTGTGTCATAAATTCAGTGTTTCTTAGGCAGACCCATGTAGGTCTGTAAATATGTTCTGCAGGGGTTAAGAGTTCTCTCAGAATATACTTTTTAAATAGAAACTCTTTCATGTTGATGGTAGTATAGCTATGCCCTGGGTCACATGAATGACTGACCAATTTCTAATCAGTACTGCCACACTGTTTCATTATTCATAGTTACTTGTTTAAAAGTCCGCTGGTGCCAAGAAATGGACCCTGAATTTTTAACATGCTAATAGGAAAGAGGAGGCTGTAATTATGTAAAACATATTTCTGCCAAGAGGCAGTCAAGTAATATTTGTCTTCTCCTCATCTCAATTAATCTTATAAGGAACAGAGGAGCTTTTGGAGCTTTTGAATGGAGAAGTGGTTATATATGTAATTGAATCATCATAATGTTACAGGGATGATAAATTTGCAAGAGAACTTCATTCACAGCAGTCAGCCTGATTGCAGTGAGTCCTGCATTTATTCGAATTTTCAGCTGTAATTTGTTTTCAGTAAAAGGCTGTCACTTCCAATTGTGGTAAAATTATTTTTCTTTTGTTTTTGGGGTGTTTACATATAAATGTATTTTGGCTTTACAGTTATAGAATTTCCAACTGTATGTTTATATACACTTAAACAACATTATAATAAAAAAGTAACTTGAGCGAACATTTAGGAATCACAATCCTTTCTAAAAAAAACGTGAGTTTGGCGGTCACTTCTGTAACTTTAGGTTTGTGCCATTGGCTCTTTGCTTTTCAAGGCAAGCCTTCAGCTGTAGATGCCCATGGGATTTTGAAGTTTGTAGTATCACTTGTTGAAAGCATAATTTAAGTAAGTTTGTAATAATTTGTTTTAAAAACCATCCTAGAAAAAGGTATTAAAGGAGGACTTATTTCTTGGTAAATAAACTTATTTTTCATGACTTTGTTTTATTTTATTTTTTGATTGACTATATTATTTTATTTTATTTTTTAAATTTTATTTTTATGTTATTCTACATTACAGTACTGCATTGGTTTTGCCATACATTGACATCAATCAGCCACAGGTGTACACGAGCTCCCAATCCCAAAGCCCCCTCCCACCTCCCACCCCATATCATCTCTCTGGATCATCCCCGTGCACCAGCCCCAAGCATCCTGTATCGAACATAGACTGGCTCTTCGTTTCTTACCTGACAGTGTACATGTTTCAGTGCCATTCTCCCAAATCATCCCACCCTCTCCCTCTCCCTCAGAGGCCAAAAGTTCGTTCTATACCTCTGTGTCTCTTTTGTTGTCTCATATACAGGGTCACTTTGTTTTATTTTTACTGATTACTGTCACTTTCACAGATAATCAATATGCGTTTCCAAGGCTTTCGGCTATGTTTGGGTCTTCTTTTCATCTCAATTAATGCAGAATTTATGGATGATAGTGTTGAGATGGAAGACTTTGATGAAAATTCAGAAGAGACTGATGAACTCTCCTCAGAGGTAAGGTTATTGAGAACCAAGCTATCCATTATTCCTTTATATGATACATAGGGCTGACTAACTTCCTAGGATTCCTTTCAATTGGAATAGCCTTTGCTGCTGCTGCTGAGTCACTTCAGTCATGTCCAGCTCTGTGTGACCCCATAGACGGCAGCCCACCAGGCTCCCCCGTCCCTGGGATTCTCCAGGCAAGAACACTGAATAGCCTTTAGTTTCTAAATAAATAGAAAAAAAAAAACACCATTGCCTTTTCCCTGCTATTTGTTGCTGTGTTTTTTTAGGGTGCCCATGTGCCACAGAAATGTGTGCATGGCACCTAGCATAGTATTATTACCAGATAAATATGGGAAAGATTTTTATGATCAAACTAGGAGTTCATTCTAAAGAGGACTAAATACTTTCACCCTTTTCAGATAAAAGAAAAGGTAATAATTTTCAGTTCTTCAAAAAGTAGAGAAAATGGTGTTTCTTCATTTCTCTGAGAAAATAAATGCTGAACAGGAGACTTGACAGGAGAGTGAGGATGAAATAGGCATTTAGCAAGGCTCCCAGTGTTTTGGTCTCAGCTTGAAGATGTGTGTTTTGAAGTGGTGACTGACAGGAGTTTGGGAAAGTTTTTAGAGGTTTTTGTGTACTCTTGACAATCCATGAGAACTTTCACACTGAGGAATATTCATATCTAATATTGGGACAATAAAAATTTTTTCAGAAATATTTTTGATAAGAAAATACCAATTATGTTCTGCTGGCTGCTGTTTAAAGGGCTGAGAAGAATAATACGTAGTTTTTTTAGATGTATTTATTTTAATTGGAGAATAATTACTTTATAATATTGTGATGGTTATTGCCATACATCAACATGAACCAGCCAAGTTGTTATAAATCTCTTTTTAGAGTTTTTTTTTTTAATTTGCAAATGCATGTGTTGTTTAGCTGTTCAAGGTGAATATTCTTTCTCCTTTTAAGTTTGAAGCTCCACAGGCTTCAAACTTAAAAAATTAAATTTTTAAGTTTAAAAATTTAAATTTCTTTACAATCTGATTCTGTGATCCATAGAAAGTAAGTAGTAATCAAAGTGCTTATGGCTGACTTAAGATACAGCTACTATGAGGGTTTTGGTAGGTTAATACTTTAAAGAAATTGCCAGATACCTGTGACTCTTAAGTATGTGCTGTGCTTAGTCACTGTCATGGATCTGACTTTGTGTGTGTGTGTATGACCCCATGGACTGCAGCCTACCTGGCTCCTCCGCCCATGGGATTTTCCAGGTAAGAGTACTGGAGTGGGGTGCCATTGCCTTCTCCCTAAGACTCTAGAGCACATGCTTAATAGTTGTGGTTCACATGTGGCGTGTGGGATCGTCCTCGATGAGGGATCAAACCTGTGTCTTCTGCATTGGCAGGTAGATTCTTTACCACTGAGCCACCAGGGAAGCCCAGGAATTAATTTTAAGCTAACCTATGTGCTTATTAAATTTTTCATTTTATATGTTTATGATCATGCTATTTCTTTTGCTTCTAATAATTTTTATCCCCCAATACTGTCACCTGTTAGAATCCTTTCAAGGCCTTGTCCATGCAATATGAGACCTTGGGTAAGTACTTCCTCCCATCCCTCCTGTGTTAGAGGGAGTCAGTGTATTCTGTTTGCATATAGTGTTTTTTCCATCGTGTATCTCTTAGGTTCTGTATGTTATTACCAGTAGGATATAAAGTTTTGAGGAGACCATGTAACCTACTGTCTCTATTACCTATATGTGCATTCCATACTAGATTCTTAATTAGATTGTTTAAAGTATTTGTGAAGGTGAATAACTTTAGATTTTTAAAATCTATTTTCTAGATTAAATATAAGACACCTCAACCTGTAGGAGAAGTGTATTTTACAGAAACTTTTGATAGTGGAAGGCTGGCTGGGTAAGTATTCATTCAGGAGAATTGTTTCCTTGATTTGATTAGCTTTTTTGAAATTATTGGTTGTTAATCTCTGAAAATTGCCTCTACCACAGAACTATAAAGAAAAAGGTTAATGTTCTAGTTAAGGAAAATTAGCACCTTAACACATTTCCATTATTGATAGAAATGTTTAATTTGAATTGTTACTTATTTATACAAAGAATATATATAAATGAAGTATGAATATAAAGTAAAAACTTAAAACATTTCTTCATTCCTTAGGACAGATATTAATAGTTTAATTTCAGATGACAAATTCAAGCTAATGTTCACCCTAAATGATGGTAAAGAAAATAAAGATTACTATCTGTTGATTATTATATTCCATGTAGGTAAGAACTGTCTATCTGCCTTTTACTAGTGAAGAAACTGAGGCTTAGTGTACCTTACCTATGATCCTTGCTGTTGTTTAGTCACTAAGTCCTGTCCGACTGTTTTGTGACCCCACAGATTGTAGTCTACCAGACTCCTCCATCTGTGAAATTTCCTAGGCAGGAATACTGGAGTGGGTTGCCATTCCCTTCTTCAGGGGATTTTCCCAACCCAAGGATCAAACCTGTGTCTCCTGCATTGCAGGCAGATTCAGATTTACCACTGAGCTCACCTATGATCGTACAACAAATAAATTGCAGATTCCAAATTTAATTTCTCGAGTTTTGCAAGGTAGTTGGGCTTCTGTGATAGCTCAGTTGGTAAAGAATCTGCCTAAATGCAGGAGACCCCCAGATTGATTCTTGGGATGGGAAGAACCGCTGGAGAAGGGATAGGCAAACCACTCCAGTATTCTTGGGCTTCCCTTGCGGCCCAGCTGGTAGAGAATCTGTCCGCAGTGTGGGTGTCCTGAGTTCAATCCCTGGGTTGGGAAGATCCCCTGGAGAAGGGAAAGGTTACCCACTCCAGTATTTTGGCCTGGAGAATTCCATGGATTATATGGTCCATAGGGTCACAAAGAGTTGGACACGACTGAGCAACTTTCACTTTCTTTGCAAGGTAGTATATAGACATCCTTATTTAGCCTCTAAGCATTCATGTATCTTAGAGTGAGAAGGGACTATTGGATAATCTTTTGTTGTACTTCTGATATTCATTGTATCTATAAATTGTTAGTTTTCTTTTAAATGATATATATTTCTTTCAATTTTATTTATAGGTGGGTATTATCAAAAGCAAAGAAAGATGATACAGATGCAGAGATTTCTATATATGATGGTACAGTATTATTTAAATATTCAACATAACAAGGATGACCGAGAGTGCATGAGCTTTTGAGATTATATTTCTGTTAAATATATATATGAGGCCTCAGGATCCATCCTGCTTCACAATAAAATGTTCTTTTGTCTCCTTTCTAGTATTTCTAGAAGTCCGAGTAATCCATACTTAAGCCACCATCCAGGTTTCTAACTCTATAAACAGTTGAATTTTCACTCCCTGCACTTAGTCTTTTGCAGGATTTCCCAGGCTGCTATTCTCTGTTTGATCTCAAGTTATAACTTATGGCATGGACCTCCTAGAGGGTGCAAGACAGGGGACGTTTATGTGAGCTACAGGAAATGTGGCTGCTCCTGGAGCCACATCTCCAGGCCCATAACGTATCTCTGATAGGTTATCTTCAGGCTTACCCTTCGAAAGAAAAGTCCTGTTAGCAAGGGGCATCTTTTCTGCCTTAACAGGATTCTCCTGGAGTATGATGAAAGAATTTCTTCCTCCTGTTAGTCTAAGACCAGTCTCCTTAGTTGTTAAATCGTAAAGCAGGATCAGCCTCATTCATGGTGATGGGTAGTGGGAATTTTCTCTCTCACAGACCACCTAAGATCCATAAGGATGTGACCTCACATTCAGACCCCAGTAGGAGCTACATGAGAATAACAACAGAACAGATAACAGCATGCGTAAGAGGCGAACTGGCTGCGTCCCTTTCCCTAGTGTCTGTGTTGGTGTGAGATACGGAGTGCGCCTGCCTGTCTCCCTGCTGTGTTCTCCATCCTAGCACATGTGCTTCTAAACTCCAGAAGGAACTCTGCCACATGCACAGAGCAGACAACACCGAGTCTAGTCGTCTGAATTCGTTTAGAGAAGAGAATGACTGCCGTCAAAGAAGCAGTGTTTGCAGAGATAGAACTGTACTTAAAATAATACCCACAGAAATACATGCCATCAAACAGAATGCTTGGCTTGAGCTTACTTTGCAGTTGTTTAGAACAACATTGGGTGGATGTATGCTGTGTGTTTTTATTTTAGAAGTATCCACTGATGGAATTTTCCTAAAATTAGGTTATGGTCTATTTTAGAAGTGCGTTTAAGTCTGGACAGAATGACTCTTAGTGCTTAAATGAGCTTTTCCCTCAGCTTAAAATTAGAACGCAAGCAAGCAAGCAAAAAGTGAGCTGACTAACAACACCTAAGTTTGGCCCATAGTCTTATTAAACATAATTATCCACAAAATAATTTTTTAGCATATTAGATTTGGTATGGTTGGTTGACTTTTCAGTTGCTTGAAAGCACCTTTGAAAAATACAGAATCTCTTATTAAAGATTCAGGTCCCAAAAGTGGCATTTTGTATATGAATGTTAGCAATGTCTTTTATATAGTAGTTAGTTGAAACCAATATCAATTTCTTTGCAGGAATATTTAGTATTTATAGTCATTAATAACCGGAGGAGGCGATGGCACCCCACTCCAGTACTCTTGCCTGGAAAATCCCATGGGTGGAGGAGCCTGGTGGGCTGCAGTCCATGGGGTCGAAAAGACTCAGATACGACTGAGCGACTTTTCTTTCACTTTTCACTTTCATGCATTGGAGAAGGAAGTGGCAACCCACTCCAGTGTTCTTTCCTGGAGAATCCCAGGGGCGAGGGAGCCTGGTGGGCTGCTGTCTATGGGGTCTCACAGAGTTGGACACGACTGAAGTGACTTAGCAGCAGCAGCAGCAGTAGCAGTCATTAATCACAGATTCTGTCAAGTGCCCCTTGAGTAAAACCAATTGTTAGATTTCAGGAGCAATCTGTGAGAAAACATTATGTGCTGGAGAACAGGATTTGCATTTGAGGGAGACTTATTTAAACTGTCATATCAAGTTATTAATAAAAATACAGCTGTTTAAATAATCACCAGTTCTTTAAGTGACTAATTTTCAGGCTATCTTATAAAATTGTTTGAATTCTTTTCGAGATTTTACTTAAATCAGAGTTCACATTGCCTGGCCTTGAGTAAAGATTGGTTAATGAAAAGTTACTACTGATGTGAAGTTAGGAAAAACTTCGTGCCCTTGAGGAATAATCACCTTGCCACAGGTTTTCTAAAATTAAAGTAGTACTTTTAGAGAGTATGTTTTCATGGCTGATAAATGTATGCACGTAATTATAAAAGAAAGACAATGTAGTTTAAAAATTCCTTTACTATCAAAATCCCTAAAGATACAGTTGTTACTTTTTCATAGAAGGCCTTTGTGATTTGGTCAAGCCAAAGGTTAGTAGTGATAATACAGTTGCTCATCAGTGTGAGAAAAGAAAATGAATTCACCTTTTTAAGAAAAGTTTAGTATATCCAAATTGGGGGACAAAAAGGAAAACAAACCTGAAAAGCTGAAAAAATGAATTTTTGAAAGCCCAAAAAAGTGTGCACAATGATAGACCCCAAAACACTCGTCTCTGACTAGTGAGACTGTTCAGGTTCTTGTACTGTTGTTTTGCAGAAAGAAAAAAATATATATAAAGTGCATTGGTAAATTCGGAAGTGCCCGTAAATATTTCATGTTGGCACAATTCTGGAAAATAGCCAGCGTTCGCTAAATTTTCTTGGAATAGGCAATACATCTAATTTTCAAAATTGGAATGTTTTATACAAACTAATATAAATTAGTTATTTACTGTTTTAAAAGGAGGAAAGTCCAGCTCACAACTTTGGGGCTACAGATGACCCATTCATCTTTGTATTGTATGCATCCCATGATCATAATTGCAGGAGCTTCCTGATCTAAAATGGGGACAGTTCCAGCCCAGAGAGGGCCTCACTCAGCTTTGCTCTCCTACAGCCTAGTGCTCATCTAGCTTATAGACTTTCTTGGCCAAAAGTTCTGAGAACTGATTGACTTAGCTCAGAAAGGATAACTGCAGTTTGTGTTATTTGGGCATACAATTTGGGGGAGGGGGGGGGCATACAATTTTTAAAATAAAATTTAAATCACTACAATAACTTCTGCAAAGTAAGCAAAGTAGTTGATGACACCATGAATTTCAAAATATATAGACTGAAGCAAACTCATTTTGTGTTAAAGAGGTATTTTGTCTCCTGTGTCATTTAAAAATAACTCATTTAAAAAATACAATGAGACCCTATGAGACAAACAAATTCTGTGATTTCAATGATCATAGTCTTTCAGGGAAATCCAAACTAAGCCAGCTTTGGAGGTCTTTTAATTAAATGCTCTACTATCTCTTGTTATTAGTGAGTTGGTCAAGAAGTTCATTCGGAGTTTTCCATTAGAGGTTACAGAAATACCGAATGTTTTTGGCCAACCCAATAGTTCCCACAATTTTAGGAGAAAAAAGAGAGCAGACATACATACAAGTGCAGGTACTAGTTCCTGATTTAAAATGTGATTTTATTTTTCCAAAATCAGCCTTCACGGAAAAATGTTATTGGTTACCATTTCTGATAATTTTTGAGTCAGTGTTTTTGATTTTAGTTTAACTTGCTTGGTTTTGTATTTTAGGAAGATGGGAAATAGAAGAATTGAAAGAAAATCGAGTACCCGGTGATCGAGGACTGGTGTTGAAATCTAGAGCAAAGCATCATGCAATATCTGCTGTGTTAGCAAAACCCTTCATCTTTGCTGATAAACCTCTGGTAGTTCAGTAAGTTTTATTATGTTTTGAATACTTTTTCTAACATTTGTTTTAGTTTTGTATAATTTGGCTTCTGAATATGGGTATAAAATGAGTATAAAAATTCAGATTTCCTTTTCCCATTTCATTTACTTAAATACATAATGTGTGTATACGCACAAACACCCTGAGGTTTTGAAAGAAACAGAGATTTGTTGCACTTATATTAATATAACATTTGCTATATAATATCAGTATTCCACCAGCATAATCTACATAGTGCATATTAAAATCATCATTTTTGTTTGAACTCTTTACTTCAAATTGACTTGCTATTGAGATATATTACCTTCAATGTATTTTAAATAGAACTGTAAATATTGCTGTTGAACCAGTGATAAGATTCAAAGGCAGCAAATTTGTTTTAAAGAGGAAATGCCCTTTTAAAGGTCTATGTTCTCATGAGTCTTCCTCTCCCCTTCCTCAAAATATGACATACACTAGTTTTGTGGTATTGCTTGCATGTGTTAACTATTGTAAAATCAAGTATTAATTCCTCAAGCTTATTTCACCTAGACTGGTATAAATCCAGAATAGATCTGTACAAATACAGTTACAAAACAAATGAAATTCAT
>SJYC01094040.1:0-29242 GCA_006408675.1 Madoqua kirkii | reverse complement strand
AATATGAATCAAGTTTGGTATTTTCAGAAAGTATAAATCACTGCTAGGCAAGTAAGTGAAAGATAGCTTACAAGATTGGAAGCAAAGATAGTAAATGTAAAAAATTATTAAAGCAATTGTGAACTGAAAAAAGAAAAGGAGAATCAAAAAGAATTGAATAGTGGTCTTTGATATGCTTGAAAACAATTCAAAGGATAGTGAGTGTTTGGTTTTCTTAATTTTGATAAAGTGAAATAGTATAGATAAAATAAATTTTGTATTAACTATTATAAATACTATAAAAACTAATATCCTATTTATAACTATTATAAATACTATAAATATAGTATAACTCATAAATATGAGCTATTTAAGACATAACTTTAAAACTGCTTTTCCCAAATTATGTACTTACTAATATGCATTATGTGGTCATATAAGTTTTAGAAACTAAAAATGCTGCTGCTGCTAAGGCACTTCAGTTGTGTCCGACTCTGTGCGACCCCATAGACGGCAGCCTACCAGGCTCCCCCGTCCCTGGGATTCTCCAGGCAAGAACACTGGAGTGGGTTGCCACTTCCTTCTCCAATGCATGAAAGTGAAAAGTGAAAGTGAAGTCTCTCAGTCGTGTCCAACTCTTAGCGACCCCATGGACTGTAGCCCACCAGGCTCCTCCACCCATGGGATTTTCCAGGCAAGAGTACTGGAGTGGATCGCCATTGCCTTCTCCAGAAACTAAGAATATCTGAACCTTAAAGATAAGGAAGCATATTTGCCCGTTAAAGATTTTGAGAGTTCTACATTAAAAAAAAACAACCTGTTCTTCATTTGAACATTGTGTTTCCCAAAAATATTTGACCACAGAAGTTTTTTCCACCCTAAACATAATTACTATTTCATAGGACAGTTTAGAAAATGGCACCCTAAAGAGAAGAGAGTTAACATGTACTCGGCGTTTGTCCTCATTTTTCCTGTGATTTAAGATTAGCAGCAAGTAGTCCATCCAGCTCTATGACTTACATTTCACTGATCCTTGAATTATTTGTGAACTGTTTATACTAGGCACAAGTTAATGAAAATCTGGAAGTATGCAGCATGTGAAATAGACATAGTGATCAAGTCTATGCATAATAAGATAGCAAAAGTGTCTTAATATTTATAAAGACAATTTATATAATTGTTATCTCTAATTCTTTTCACAGAACCCTCAGATGACCTATAATAAAGCTTTATCATTTTATTTTACTTAGAGTCACAAATATTTACCTTTAGTTCACATTATGCACAATTTCTTTTACTTCATGCTCTGCAAAGACATGTTTCATGAAGGCAAAGTTTATCAGCTATTGCTAAAATAAAAATATTGATAAGGCCTTGAGGAAAACCAACTCCTTGATTTAAAATGTGAAAAAGAACAAAACAAAACTTGTCTTCTGATCATAACAGGAGCTAACATTTTTGAGCATTTATTGACCCATCGCTGTGCAGGACGACTTCTGGTCATCATAACAGTCCTTAGAGGTGTAGGTAGGGCAGTGTTCCCTCATGGTAGATGAGCAAGTGGAGACCAGAGCTTTCGTAATGTGTCTTGAGCCCGGGCCTACCAAAATCAAGAACAAATCTCAGGTCTTTCTGACTCCAGAGTGCTTGCTTGTAACCACTGTTGTAGAAATCAGGAGAAATAAAGCAGAATACAAAATAAGGAGAGGAGATCTCCATAAAGTCCAGCAACTCAGAGATTATCACTTAAAATTTTACTGTATTTTCTCTTTTCTTTTCTATATAAAATGCATATTACTAATTGGGCTCAAACTGTCAAAGTTTTGTATGCTGCTTTTACTTTGTCACTAAAGTCTCTTCAGAAACATTTTAAACTATAATTTTTTATTAAAATTATCACTATATCCTGTTATTTCTCTGATTTTCATCTGCTTTTGCTTTAATTCATTAAACCAGTCATAACATTTTTGGTTTTCACTGTTTTTCACTTTGATGTCCATTTCCTCATTGACTTTTGTCACACTTAATTCACCAATCTACTGAAAATCTCTTCTACGTATTGTTCAGTAAGACTGTCTGTTGCCTAAATGAGACAACAGAAGTTTTGATGAGAATTATAGTGTTGTTAAATCCATGAGAAGACTGCCATGTCAGTTCACTTTTTTACCTGTTACACTGTATTTCCCCTGCCTCCTGGCTGCTAAGATCTGAAATATTCCAGGTTTACAAAATCTCTTTGCTGGGGTTATTTAATTAAATATACAACTTTTTAAACTTGGCTTAGGTGTAGCTGAACTAAAAGACAGATTAGTTACTAAACTGAATAGCTAAGGTCATAGCAGTTTCCTAGAAACCTGTGCTATAACTGTGATCCCCACAGTCTTTGTTTTTCACTTTATGAAGAGTATGTATAGTACGTACCTTATTTTAACTTGAAGTTTCCTGCTAACAGTTTTAATCAAAGTATCTTATTCTTAAACAGTTTTGATGAAAAAATTTATTTCAGCAAATTAGTTGGCTTTTCTATAGTTGTTTATGGTCATTCTATTTTCAATATTTTAAGGATGTTCATGGAAAAGGCCTTTCTGCTTGTTCCTCACAGGTTGTGGATATACTTTGTGTGAGCTTTCTGGTAATGTAAATGTTTGTATTTAAATGAATTGAGAGTAATACATTAGATTTTGAAGAGCAATTAGTAATTTTTATTTATCAGCAGTATGATTCTTTTTCCCTTCATTTAGATATGAAGTAAATTTTCAAGATGGTATTGATTGTGGAGGTGCATACATTAAACTCCTAGCAGACACTGATGGTTTGAACCTGGTATGATATTTTAATGTTTAAGAAAGCCTTATTAAAGTTGATAAGTATTTCTAAGGAGTCATTGACACAACTGAAATTTTTATTTTCATCTGAAGTCAAAAATAACTTTGAAAATTTTTATCCAAGATGAATTTATATAGCTTTTCCATGTGCCTTCAAGTTTCATACACAGCCATGTTACTTGATGGCATCAGTTTTGTAATCTTTAGCAATGTGAAAAAGGTTGCCAAGTCTATAAAATAAACTATAACCTGGTGCTTATAAATGTCACCGAGAGATCAACTTGCATTTATTTTCTTTACAAAGTAATAATCATAAGTTTGTTAGGAGAAGTAAGATAATGGAGCAAAGCAGTAAAACAAAATGGCCAAAGAATCAAATTAAAAAGGCAGGTCAGCTCAGGAGTTAGCAGTCTGCAAAAATTTACTAACTTAAAAGTGTTAAGTTCGTAATGAAGCAGGTTATATTAGAACCATCTGAAGTTTGGAGACATTTCCTATAGCATCTTCCCACAGGAGGCTGTGTCGAATTTCTGCATATAACAAATATAAAACGAATGAGACGTTAATGAGATATTTGTCAGAACTCCTGGATATGAAACATTAAAGGATTCATTTTCTTAGATAAAGTCAGGGGGAAGCCATTTGTAGTTTACGGTGTTGTGAGGTAACAGTTACCTGAAGGTACTGTGGCAATGATAAAGTCAAATGCCAAGTATTTTTTCTAAACACTTTATCTGGTTAACTCAGTTAATCCTTAGAGAAGCCTTATAAGGTAGTACTATTATTATCCCCATCAGAGGTGATGGAATAGAACTACGGGGAGGTTGGAAGATTTGCTCAGGGCTACACACAGTTTGTTTAAGGCAACAGTAGGATCTGAACCTCAGTATCTGATGCCAGATCCCGTGCTCTTAACCTGTAGGCCATGCCTAATGAATCCATGGGATTTTCCAGGCAGGAATACTGGAGTAGGTTGCCATTTTCTTCTCCAGGGGATCCTCCCAACCCAAGGATTAAGCTCAGGTCTCCTGCATTGCAGGCAGACTCTTTACTGTCTGAGCCATCAGGGAATCTTGAAGAGAAATGACTAGTTACTGTATCTGTTCTTCACTTTGTACTTAATTAAAGGGCACCACTTTCTGGTGTCTTACTGAATAGTAGCAGTGCCTAAGTAAGCACTGTAGTCTTCAGTCACAGTACATTTTTCTCTATGCTTAATTTTCTTAATGAGATATTAATACAGATCTATATAGAGTGATTAAAGCCTATTGTTAAAGTGGTTCCAACTTCTGAAAGTAGTGTGTGCATTTTAAGAAAAAAAAATCTGTTTTGAAATAAAACTTGTCATTTTTCGACATCCTTTATTGTCAATGTGTCAACTAACTCTTTGGTGAATTAGCATTTAATACATTTTTGTGAACTCTACCCAATGGGGTAGAATAGAGAAATTCATTAAGTATTTCAATTCTGGACTAATCCTAATACTCATCTCTCTTTGAAGGAAAATTTCTATGATAAAACATCCTATACCATTATGTTTGGACCAATAAATGTGGAGAAGATTATAAACTTCATTTTATCTTCAGACATAAACATCCCAAAACTGGAGTTTTTGAAGAAAAACATGCCAAACCTCCAGATGTAGACCTTAAAAGGTTCTTTACAGACAGGAAGACTCATCTTTACACCCTTGGTATATCCTTTTAATTCATTCATTAATTTAAAAGTATTTGCTGACTGCCAGTATTTTCACGGCAAGTGCTTTGGGAGAAGCAAGCAGGGTACTTCTGTTAAGGATTTATCTTTTTAGGAAAATCACACACACATACTTATAGCACAAGCAGAGAGGAAAGCGCCATATGAGATACAGTTATAGAGCTCAAAGGCAATACTGCTTTCAGATAAGAAACTTCGGGAAAACCTGGGGAAGGTGATTCCATTTGACCTAATCTTAAGTTTAGGTATACCATGTGGAACATAGGAGAGGAAAGGGATATTTTAGGTACCCTGACATTAGCAATGCTGACAGAATAGAAAACCGGAGAATAAGGTTAAAGAGGGAGAAACCCTTAACATTAGACTTTATTCTATAGGCAGTTGTCATTGTTGGGTCCTGCCTGGTGGTAGTTAAACGGAAAACATTCAGCAACCATCTGTTAACATACTTAGCTTTACGTTTGCAGCTAGCAGTTTGAGTATACATTGACTGGGAGGAATGTTATATAGGATTGTTTCTCCTCTTTCCAGGTACATATGGTTATGTACTATGATTACTTAAAATCCGAGCATGTCAGACCCTAACAGGAGAACTCCACCCAAGACTAGCATGTATCAACTTTCTTCCTCAAAACTGCAGTTACAGAAACATTCCTTTTTGTCTGCCAAGGCAGAGACCAATTTTATTTTTAATGTTAATATCAAAGACCTTTCTCTGAAATGGGAAAATAGTACTGGACATTTGGGGGAATGTAAGGTAAACTGTCAAAACATAGAAATCATGAGAAATTATAACTAGAACAGAAAAATGAATTTTAATTAGACCTGGTATAAATCCAGTCAAAACCAATAGATAGTATATATTTCAGAGGACACAATTCTACTTTCAGAAATTTATCCAAAGAAAATAATCCGGAAGGAAGAAAATGACCTGTGTGTAAAAATATACTGTAAATTGGAAGCAGCCCAGATGTTGCAGTAGTGGTTTTCTTTCTATGCAGTGCAATACAAAAAGATAACTATGAAAATGTTCAGCTTATAATATCAAAAGGGGAGAATAAAGAAACGTTGGAGGCACGTTCTGGTGGCCACTAGACAAATTATGCAAACAAAACCAAAAGCTTAGAAAAGTCTTAACTTTTATTAATCACCTGATAGGCACCATGCTCTGTGCTGGGCACTTGGTTTAGAACAGTCATGTGAGGTGAGCAGTTTTTTGGCCTCAATTTAAGTAACTTGCCCTAGGAAATAAAAGTAATTGGTAGAGCTGGAATTAAAATTCAAGCAAATTCTTAATCATTTGCTTTTCTTACTATGATACACAAAAACTTTGTTGTGCTAGGATTATCCACCTTTAAAGGACTTTTTTCCTTTTAAAAAAACTGTCAGTATTATATTTTCAATAACATTATTCGGTAGTTGTTCTAAGAACCTTACAGACTCCCTTAAAAAGAGTCTATAACCCAGTGCCTTTTGTGGTGAATTCATTTAGAATATTTAAAGCCGTTTTCTAAACAGAAAGTTTTTCGGCTAAAGATTTTTGACAAAGATGTCAAAGTGATGTAATTGTCATGTGCTTTTTTGGAGTTACTGTAATTTTAAAATACTTTAGTTGCAAAATTGAGTCAGAAAATACTCCTTCAGGGGTTTTTCTTGAGAAATGCCTTTTTTGAATTAGAAAAAATCTAGTACATTTTTGCCAGAGAAGGCGATGGCACCCCACTCCAGTACTCTTGCCTGGAAAATCCCAGGGACAGAGGAGCCTGGTGGGCTGCAGTCCATGGGGTCTTTAAGAGTTGGACACCACTGAGCAACTTCCCTTTCACTTTTCACTTTCATGCATTGGAGAAGGAAATGGCAACCTACTCCACTGTTCTTACCTGGAGAATCCCAGGGACGAGGGAGCCTGGTGGGCTGCCGTCTACCAGGTCACACAGAGTCGAACACGACGGAAGTGACTTAGCAGCAGCAGCAGTACATTTTTGCATTTAAGATCTTTTGATTGTTAGTTGTGCTTCAGTCTTGACTTTTTTCCTTTGTGTAGTAATATAGTTTTATAGTCTCGGCTGCAATAGAAAATGGTGGAAAAAAAAGAGAAGGGTGGAGACACTGAGTCTTCATTTGCATTATTTGAATTTGTATATAAATTGCAATATTTGATTTTGCTATAAACAATTTGGCATTGTTGTGACTGAAAACCTCTGGACATTACTTCAGTAATGTTTTTTCAGAAAGTGGTTGTCTACATAGCTAGTTAAGTCAAGATCATCCTGACATTTATTGACAGCTGCTACTTCCTTAACTGGGCTTCCCAGGTTGCCCAGTTGGTAAAGAGTCAGCCTGCAGTGCAGGAGGCCCAGATTCTATCCCTGGCTGGGGAAGATCCCTTGGGGAAGGAAGCGGCTTCCTGCTCCGGAGAGAATCAGACAGGACTTAGCAGCTAAACCACCACCACCACACCACCGCTTCCTTAACTTACTTTACTAAAAGCAAATGTTAAGCTATTACTTTCTATCTGCCATTCTTTCCAAAGATAAAAACTGTACTCAGTGACTCCCCATCCTGTGTTTATAGAAGGGAGAGAGAGCTTTTCTATTGTTTTTATAATCATGGGAGTCCTTATGAAACTTTTGATGTGGTAACTTTTAAAGAGCTAGAGTTTACCTCGAAACAGCACACCAAAGCATGAGCTTGAGTGTTTCCAATCACCCTTAAAATATTTCACACTACAATGTAAGAATCAATGAACTTGAAATGCCGGTGAGTTTTGTAGATTTCTAGATCATAGGAATGTATGAATGTTAAACTCCTGATTTTGGCGTCTAGGTTAGGGTTATATAGAAGGATGTCCTTGTTTATAGGAAATGTGCATTAAAACGTTCAGGAATAATACGGATGAGGTCAATAACTTACTCTCAAGTAATTCAAGAAAAAGTGAAGTTCTTTATATATACTTGCAACTTTTAAAGTTTGAGGTCGTTTCAAAAAATTATTTTAAAATAGTGAAGACTGGGTTGTATTCTGTAACTATAAAAGACTAATGCTGAATGGCTGTGTGAGTCCTAAATTGAGTTAGCAATTGGGTATTTTTTTTAATTTGAGAAGTAATGGAACATTTTATTAAAATTTTATGTTTGGTTTTAGAAAACATTATATCTAGTGATTTTTGCATATTTTGATTTAATACATTGCTAATTCCTCTATTCTGGTTGAGAAAATTTTACCCATGAAGTTTAGGGTAGTTTTTTATTTAGAAGATTATCTTTAACATGTCTACCAATATGATAAGTGTAATATGTTTAAATTGGTCCTTAGTGATGAATCCAGATGACACTTTTGAAGTATTAATTGATCAGATAGTTGTAAACAAAGGAAGCCTACTAGAGGATGTGGTTCCTCCTATCAATCCTCCCAAAGAAATTGAAGATCCCAGTGATATAAAACCTGATGATTGGGATGAAAGAGCAAAAATCCCTGATATTCTGCTGTCAAACCAGAAGATTGGTAAGCAAAGAATTCAGTAGCAAAACATTGTTTGGCACAAAGTAATAAAATGTAACATATAAGTGAAGTTTACAACCAATGAAACATATTCTTTTAAACATCAGAAATACTTATTTTAGGAGAAATACTTCTCTGAAATGGATTTTGCACTTCTTACCTTTTAATTATCTTAATTTTCATTTTAATTAATTTTGTTCCCTTTTCCCACATGTGTATATATATATAATGTATACTTCCAATATGTATATTTTATTTTGTATTCTTTCAGTGCTGTGGGGAAAAAACCATGAGTCTCAAGCACCAGTGCTTTAATTTCTATTTCCAGTTTGGTCTTTCTTATATATGTGTGTGCATATTTTACATCGTTGTGGTCATTGCAGTTAATGATTAGTTGGCTTTAAATAGCCATATCCTCAGTATCTTATAAAACTATATGGGATGCACTGGTCTTCCCAGGAGACACTAGTTACATTACATTACATTAAATAATCTGCTTGCGAAGGCAAAAGACGCAAGAGACAGAAATTCGACCCCGAAGATCCCCTGGAGAAGGAAGTGGCAGCCCACTCCAGTCTTGTTGCCTGGGAAATCCCATGGACAGAGGAGCCTGGCGGGCTGCAGTTTGTGTAGTTGCAGCAGAGTCAGACGTGGTAAGCACACGGGCAGCAGCAGCGGGGTGCAGACAGGGCCTTCCACTCTGGGGCTTGTCATAATGTTTTTAGTAGAGAGCAGAGGTTTTAAATTTTTATGAAGTCCAGTTTGTCAATATTTGTCTTTGATAATTCATGGTTTTTGCATCTTCCTAAGATACTATGCCTAAATGTGACAAAGACATTTTGTTTTCTAGACAAATAATTTTGACTAAAACTCTGTTCGAAGTTTGTTATTACATGTAGTGTGAGATATAAATCAAGATTAATTTTCAAAAAATATGGATGTCTAATTGTTCTACTCTTAGCATCCATTTAATGTCCATACTGATATCCCCTCTTTCTTTCTGTATCAAGTTTTTTCGTGATGCATTTAGCTACAGGTTTATCAATTTTATTGAGCTGTTTGGGGGACGGGCTTTTGTTTTAGTTTCTGTTGGCCTTTTTTCTATTCTTCTTACTTTGGACTTAATTTGCTTCCCTTTTCTGCTTTTTTAAGGTAGGAAATAATTTCTGATAGAAGCAGCTATAAATTTTCTCTCAGCACTGCTTTAACTATGCTCCACAAATGTCTACTATTTCTGAGAACATTCATTCATACTGTTTTATAATTTCCCCAGTGATTTCTTCTTTGATTCACATGTTTTTTAAAGTGTTACTTTGTTGTCAATTATTTGTGGATTTTCCAGGTATAATTTTCACTTTAACTCTCAATATAATTCTATTGTTGTCAGAAAACATTTGCAAATGTCACTTACATCAGGTTGGTTGATAGTGTTATTCTAAACCCTTCATATTCCTAATGGTTTCAGCTGTTCTCTTATTGGGAAGAGAAAATAAGTCTTCAACTACGTTTGTAGATTTGTCTTTCTCTCTTTTGAGTTCTATTTGTTTTGCTTTGTGTAATTTGAAGGTCTAGATCGCTAGATCAATTCACAGTGTTTCATGACCTCTCGAGGAACTGACCTTTTTATTATTATGAAATGTTCTTTATAAACTCATAATACTCTCTGTCTTGGAATCTACTTGGTCTGATACTAGATCAGCACTCCCATTTCTTTTCATCATAGTACCACTGAATCTTATTTTCCATTATTTACCTGTAACCTGTATGTTGTTGTTATTCAGTTGCTAAGTTGTATCTGACTCTTTGTGACCCCATGGACTGTGGCATGCCAGGTTTCCAGGTCCTTCACTATCCCCCAGAGTTTGCTCAAACTCACATCCATTGAGTTGGTAATGCCATCCAGCCATCTCATCCTCTGACACCCCCTTCTCCTCCTGCCTTTCCGTTTTTCCCAACATCAGGATCTTTTCCAGTGAGTCGGCTCTTCACATCAGGTGGCCAAAATATTGGAGCTTCAGCATCAGTCCTTCCAGTGATATTCAGGGTTGATTTCCTTTAGAATGGACGGGTTTGATCTCCTTGCTGTTCAAGGGACTCTGAACTGTCTTCTCCAACACCACAGCTCAAAAGCATCAATTCTTCGGCACTCAGCTTTCTTTATGGTTCAGCTCTCAGATCCACACGTGACTACGAGAAAAACCATAGCTTTGACTATGTAGGCAAAGTCATGTCTCTGCTTTTTAATATGCTGTCTAGGTTGGTCATGGCTTTTCTTCCAAGGAGCAAGCATCTTTTAATTTCATGGCTACAGTCACTGTCCACGGTGATTTCAGAACCCAAGAAAAGAAAACTTGCCCCTGTTTCCATTTTTTCCCCACCTATTTGCCATGAAGTGATGGGACTGGATGCCTTGATCTTAGTTTTTTGAATGTTGAGTTTCAAGCCAGCTTTTTCAGTCCCCTTTTATCCTCATCAAGAGGCTCTTTAGTTCCTCTTTGCTTTCTGCCATTAGAGTGGTATCATCTGCATGTCTTAGGTTGCTGTTATTTCTCCTGTAATCTTGATTCCAGCTTGTGATTCTTCTAGTACGGCATTTCACATGATGTGTTCTGCGTATCAGTTAAATAAGCAGGGTGACAATACATAGCCTTTGATGTACTCTTTTCCCAATTTTGAACCAGTCCATTGTTCCATGTCCAGTTCTGCTTCTTGACCTGCAGAGAGGTTTCTCAGGAGGCAGGTAAAGTGGTCTGGTATTCCCATCTCTTTCAGAATTTTCCACATTTTTTTGTGATCCACACAGTCAGAGGCTTTAGCATAGTCACTGAAGTGGAAGTAGAAGGTTTTCTGGAGCTCCCTTGCTTTTTCTGTGATCCAGTGGATGCTGGCAGTTTGATTTCTGGTTCCTTTGTTTTTTCTAAATCTAGTTTGTACATCTGGAAGTTTTCGATTCCTGTATTGTATAGCCTACCTTGAAGGATTTTGAACGTTACCTGTATATGCCTTTATTTTTCACGTGATTTTCTTGTAGTCAACTGTATTCGGGTCTTGCCTTTTAATTGGAATGTTTTAAATCATCTACATTTAATGCACTTATTGATACAGTTAGATATAAACCTGCTGTCTTGCTGTTTGTTTTTTCTTTGTCCCATATAGTTTGTGGCTTTTTACAAAAATTTTTTCCTGACTATCTTTGGATTGAGTTACTTTTTTGAGCCTTCTGTTTTTTCTTTCTGTTGGCCTTTTGGCTTTTCCTCTGTAGTCTGTTGTTTTATTGGTTGCTCTAGGTTTTGCAGTGTACGTCTTAAACGTATTTCAGGCTCAGTTCAGCCACTCAGTCATGTCCAACTCTTTGAGACCCCATGAACCTCAGCATGCCAGGCCTCCTTGTTCATCACCAACTCCTGGAGTTCACCCAAACCCATGTCCATCGAGTTGGTGTTGCCATCCAACCATCTCATCCTCTGTTGTCTCCTTCTTCTCCTGCCCTCAGTCTTTCCCAGCATCAAGGTCTTTTCCAATGAGTCAGCTCTTCACATCAGGTGGCCAAAGTATTGGAGATCTCCAGTAGCATATTGGGCACCTACTGACCTGGGGAGTTCCTCTTTCAGTAACCTATTATTTTGCCTTTTCATACTGTTCTTGGGGCTCTCAAGGCAAGAATACTGAAGTGGTTTGCCATTCCCTTCTCCAGTGGACCACATTCTGTCAGACCTCTCCACCATGACCCGCCTGTCTTGGGTGGCCCCACATGGCATGGCTTAGTGTCATTGAGTTAGACAAGGCTGTGGTCCATGTGATGAGATTGACTAGGTGTCTGTGATTGTGGTTTCAGTCTGTCTGCCCTCTGATGTCCTCTCTCAGTGCCTACCATCTTACTTGGGTTTCTCTTACCTTGGACGTGGGGTATCTTTATGGCTGTTCCAGCAAAGCACAGCCACTACCTTGGATGCGGGCGGCTGCGAGGGCTCACAAGCGCAGCTGCGAGGGCTCACAAATGCGGCCGAGAGGAGCTACCCCGTGTCTGAGGACAGGCAGTGGCTGGGAGGAGCTACCCCAAGTCAGTCTACTCTCAAATAATATTATACTGCTAATGGGTAACACTTGGCCATTATTTCTCTAAGTATTTATATATGGCTCCCCATCTCTTTTGGGGAGATGCCACTTAAAAAATGTGTTAGACTGCTTTACATTTGATGAACAAGTCACTGAGGATCTATTCATTTTTTTAAACCAGTTTTTCTCTGTGTACCTCAATAGGAAAGTGTCTATTCCTATTCAAGTTTTTGTTTGTAAACATTGAGGTTACTACCTATTGAAAGCATAGAATGTTGCTCCTGGAAAACCAAGTGTTACCTTGTTAACTCTTGTAAATAAAGAAGGATAGTGGTTAGCAATGAAAATGTCTTTGCCTTCAGGGAAACAGTATGAGGGAAGTAACTTGTGCAAGATAGGAAGAACAGTACCTTTAAAAAAAATTAGTCGCATACCAGTGTATCATTCCATGAATTCGTGGTGTCAGAAAAGACAGGACTATTTTCGTCTGTGTACACTAACTGCTTCATATTTGTCTGCCTATAAAGAGTAAGGATGGGGCATAGGTTTGCCCTTAAAGAGAAAAACTGTATATACCAGTCTCATTATGATGGGTGAAATCTGTGAGAGTCTGTTTTATAAAATACTAAAAGAGCCTTAAATTTTAAACTCAGGTTACTCTGAGCCCTAAGAGACCTTCAGATAATATTGAAATCAGGAAAGTACAAGTCTTTACATGTATACAGTTGATTATTTCAGTTTTATTACTCAATCTTCACATAAATTATTTCAGTTTGTTATTCAAGTTTTGTTTGGAAAAGCATAATGTAAATTCTAGATAAAATTCCTGCTTTTCTGAAAAGATGAAAATTATATTAGTAATTCTCTTCTGTACTCGGGCTTCCCTGGTGGCTCAGACGGTAAAGCGTCTGCCTGCAGTGCAGGAGACCTGGGTTCGATTCCTGGGTTGGGAAGATCCCCTGGAGTAGGAAATGGCAATCCACTCCAGCACTCTTGCCTGGAAAATCCCATGGACGGAGGAGCCTGGAAGGCTGCAATCCATGGGTTGCTGAAGGTTGGACACGACTGAGCGACTTCACTTCACTTCATTCTGTACTCACTGTGACTGTGTTTACATACTTTGGAGCTTACTTTCTAAATGTTATTTTTTAAATGAAAATATAAAAATTACCAGAATATGGGGAGTTAAAAAAATAATATTGGAGTAGGGAAGACCTTTCCAAATACAGCATAAAATTGAAGAATCATAAAGGAAAATATTAATAAATTTCAGCTACATGAAAATAAATTATTTTTCTATGACAAAAATCCCCACCATAAACTACCTAAAAATATACAAGAAACTGGAAAAAATTTTAATTCATATAGTTGACAACTGATTTCTTACTAATTTTAATATATTCCAGGATATTAATTGTAGCATTATTTGTTGTAGTAAGTTTTGGGAAACACTAAATATCCTAGAGAATAGATAAATTATTCACAAAGTAGAAAACTATGAAACTGTTAAGAATAAAGCAGATATATATTTATATAAAATAGAGCTCCTAGAACAGTCTTGACATGTACTAGTCTTTCTGTATATGTTTGTTGATGAATGGTTTCTTTTTAATTTTAATAATATATTTTATTTAACTCAATAGAGCCAAAATATTATTACTTCAACAAATAATATAAAAAGAAGAATGAGTTTTTAAGTGGACTAAAACAAGGTCTAACATACTCTTTAGTTCAGTGTAGTTGCTCAGTTGTGTCTAACCCTTTGTGACCCCATGGACTGCAGCATGCCAGGCCTCCCTGTCCATCACCAACCCCTGGAGTTTACCCAAACTCATGTCCATTGAGTCATTGATGCCATCCAACCATCTCATCCTCTGTCATCTCCTTCTTCTCCCACCTTCAGTCTTTCCCAGCATCAGGGTCTTTTTAACTGAGTCAGCTCTTTGCATTAGGTGGCCAAAGTATTGGAGTTGCAGCTTCAACATCAGTCCTTCCAGTGAACACTAAGCACTGATCTCCTTTAGGATGGACTAGTTGGATCTCCTTGAAGTCCAGGGGACTCTCAAGAGTCTTTTCCGACACCACAGTTCAAAACCATCAATTCTTCGGTGCTCAGCATTTTTTATAGTCCAACTTTCTCATGCATACATGGCTACCTTACATGACTCTTCTCTCTCCGTGCTATTCTTTGGAACGCTGCATTTAAATAGGTATATCTTTCCTTTACTCCTTTGCTTTTTGCTTCTCTTCTATTCTGCTATTTGTAAGCCTCCTCAGAGAGCCGTTTTGCTTTTTTGCAAGATGGTCTTGATCCCTGCCTCCTGTACAATGTCAAGAACCTTCGCCGATCAGGCACTCTGTCTATCAGATCTGGTCCCTTAAATCTATTTCTCACTTCTACTGTATAATCGTAAGGGATTTGATTTGGGTCATAGCTGAATGGTCTAGCAGTTTTCCCTACTTTCTTCCATTTAAATCTGAATTTGGCAATAAGGAGTTCATGATCAGAGCCACAGTCAGCTCCCAGTCTTGTTTTTGCTGACTGTAGAGAGCTTCTCCATCTTTGGCTGCAAAGAATATAATCAATCTGATTTCCGTGTTGACCATCTGGTGCTGTCCATGTGTAGAGTCTTCTCCTGTGTTGTTGGAAGAGGGTGTTTGCTATGACCAGTGCGTTCTCTTGGCAAAACTCTGTTGGCCTTTGCCCTGCTTCATTCTGTCCTCCAAAGTCAAATGTGCCTATTACTCCAGGTGTTTCTTGACTTCGTACTTTTGCATTCCAGTCCCCTATAATGATAAGGATGTCTTTTTTGGGTGTTAGTTCTAAAAGGTGTTGTAGGTCTTCATAGAACCATTCAACTTCAGCTTCTTCAGTTACCGGTTGGGGCATAGACTTGGATTACTGTAATATTGAATGGTTTGCCTTAGAAACGAACAGAGATCAGAAATTCTGTCATTTTTGAGATTGCATCCAAGTACTGCATTTTGGACTCTTTACTATGATGGCTACTCCATTTCTTCTAAGGGATTCTTGCCCACAGTAGTAGATATAATGGTCATCTGAGTTAAATTCACTCATTCCAGTCCATTTTAGTTTACTGATTCCTAAAATGTCAACATTCACTCTTGCCACCACAGTTAAAATGCATCAATTCTTTGGTGCTCAGCTTTCTTTATAGTCCAGTCCTCACATGCATACATGACTACTGGAAAAACCATAGCCTTGACTAGATGGACCTTTGTTGGCAAAGTAATATCTCTGCTTTTTAATAGGCTGTCTCTGTTGGTCATAACTTTCCTTCCAAGGAGTAAGTGTCTTTATATTTCATGGCTGCAATCACCATCTGCAGTGATTTTGGAGTCCAAAAACTTAAAGACACTGTTTCCACTGTTTCTCCATCTATTTGCCATGAAGTGATAGGACCAGATGCCATGATCTTAGTTTTCTGAATGTTGAGCTTTAAGCCAACTTTTTCACTCTCCTCTTTCACTTTCATCAAGAGGCTCTTTAGTTCTTCTTCACTCTCTGCCATAAGGGTGGTGTCATCTACATATCTGAGGTGATTGATATTTCTCCCAGCAATCTTGATTCCAGCTTGTGTTTCTTCCTCAGTGAACACTAAGCACTGATCTCCTTTAGGATGGACTAGTTGGATCTCCTTGAAGTCCAGGGGACTCTCAAGAGTCTTTTCCGACACCACAGTTCAAAACCATCAATTCTTCGGTGCTCAGCATTTTTTATAGTCCAACTTTCTCATGCATACATGGCTACCTTACATGACTCTTCTCTCTCCGTGCTATTCTTTGGAACGCTGCATTTAAATAGGTATATCTTTCCTTTACTCCTTTGCTTTTTGCTTCTCTTCTATTCTGCTATTTGTAAGCCTCCTCAGAGAGCCGTTTTGCTTTTTTGCAAGATGGTCTTGATCCCTGCCTCCTGTACAATGTCAAGAACCTTCGCCGATCAGGCACTCTGTCTATCAGATCTGGTCCCTTAAATCTATTTCTCACTTCTACTGTATAATCGTAAGGGATTTGATTTGGGTCATAGCTGAATGGTCTAGCAGTTTTCCCTACTTTCTTCCATTTAAATCTGAATTTGGCAATACGGAGTTCATGATCAGAGCCACAGTCAGCTCCCAGTCTTGTTTTTGCTGACTGTAGAGAGCTTCTCCATCTTTGGCTGCAAAGAATATAATCAATCTGATTTCCGTGTTGACCATCTGGTGCTGTCCATGTGTAGAGTCTTCTCCTGTGTTGTTGGAAGAGGGTGTTTGCTATGACCAGTGCGTTCTCTTGGCAAAACTCTGTTGGCCTTTGCCCTGCTTCATTCTGTCCTCCAAAGTCAAATGTGCCTATTACTCCAGGTGTTTCTTGACTTCGTACTTTTGCATTCCAGTCCCCTATAATGATAAGGATGTCTTTTTTGGGTGTTAGTTCTAAAAGGTGTTGTAGGTCTTCATAGAACCATTCAACTTCAGCTTCTTCAGTTACCGGTTGGGGCATAGACTTGGATTACTGTAATATTGAATGGTTTGCCTTAGAAACGAACAGAGATCAGAAATTCTGTCATTTTTGAGATTGCATCCAAGTACTGCATTTTGGACTCTTTACTATGATGGCTACTCCATTTCTTCTAAGGGATTCTTGCCCACAGTAGTAGATATAATGGTCATCTGAGTTAAATTCACTCATTCCAGTCCATTTTAGTTTACTGATTCCTAAAATGTCAACATTCACTCTTGCCACCACAGTTAAAATGCATCAATTCTTTGGTGCTCAGCTTTCTTTATAGTCCAGTCCTCACATGCATACATGACTACTGGAAAAACCATAGCCTTGACTAGATGGACCTTTGTTGGCAAAGTAATATCTCTGCTTTTTAATAGGCTGTCTCTGTTGGTCATAACTTTCCTTCCAAGGAGTAAGTGTCTTTATATTTCATGGCTGCAATCACCATCTGCAGTGATTTTGGAGTCCAAAAACTTAAAGACACTGTTTCCACTGTTTCTCCATCTATTTGCCATGAAGTGATAGGACCAGATGCCATGATCTTAGTTTTCTGAATGTTGAGCTTTAAGCCAACTTTTTCACTCTCCTCTTTCACTTTCATCAAGAGGCTCTTTAGTTCTTCTTCACTCTCTGCCATAAGGGTGGTGTCATCTACATATCTGAGGTGATTGATATTTCTCCCAGCAATCTTGATTCCAGCTTGTGTTTCTTCCAGCCCAGCGTTTCTCATGATGTACTCTGCATGTAAGTTAAATAAGCAGGGTGACAATATACAGCCTTGATGTACTCCTTTTCCTATTTGGAACCAGTCTGTTGTTCCACGTCCAGTTCTAACTCTTGCTTGCTGACCTGCATATAGATTTCTCAAGAGGCAGGTCAGGTGGTCCGGTAGTCTCATCTCTTTCAGATATTTCCACAGTTTATTGTGATCCACACAGTCAAAGGTTTTGGTGTGGTCAATAAAGAGAAATAGAGGTTTTTTCTGAAACTCCTCTTGCTTTTTCGATGATCCAGCGGATGTTGGCAATTTGATCTCTGGTTCCTCTGCCTTTTCTAAAACCAGCTTGAACATGTGGAAGTCCATAGTTCACATGTTGTTAAAGCCTGGCTTGGAGAATTTTAGCATTACTTTACTAGTGTGTGAGATGAGTGCAGTTGTGCGGTAGTTTGAGCATTCTTTGGCATTGCCTTTCTTAGGGATTAGAATGAAAACTGACCTTTTCCAGCCCTGTAGCCACTGCTGAGTTTTCCAAATTTGCTAGCATATTGAGTGCAGCACTTTTACAGCATCATCTTTTAAGATTTGAAATAGCTCAACTGGAAATCTGTCACCTCCACTAGCTTTGTTTGTAGTGATGCTTCTTAAGGCCCACTTAACATTTCAGGATGTCTGGCTCTAGGTGAGTGATCACAACATCATGATTATCTGGGTCGTGAAGATCTTTTTTGTACAGTTCTTCTGTGTATTCTTGCCACCTCTTCTTAATATCTTCTGCTTCTGTTAGTTCCCTACCATTTCTGTCCTTTATTGTGCCCATCTTTGCATGAAATGTTTCCTTGGAATCTCTCATTTTCTTGAGATATCCAGTCTTTCCAATTCTATTGTTTGCCTCTGTTTCTTTCCACTGATCACTGAGGAAGGCTTTCTTATCTCTCCTTGCCTTTCTTTAGAACTCTGCATTCAAATGGGTATATCTTTCCTTTTCTCCTTTGCTTTTTGCTTCTCCTCTTTTCACAGAGGTAGGAAGTGCCTATTGGTACCTTCTGAATTCTGTAACGTGCATTTTTAACTGTTTGAATAGTTAGTAATTAGCATAAAATTCTGTATTTACAGGGATGAAAGTGAACCTGCCCAAATAGAAGATTCAAGTGCCGTTAAACCTGATGGTTGGCTTGATAATGAACCAAAATTTATTCCTGATCCTAATGCTGAGAAACCCCTTGACTGGTAAGCATTCTTTACCTTCAGATGTCAGTTTCCTGTTTCTTACATGCTCTTTTGTTACCATTGATATGACTGACAAGAGTCTTGAGTTTACTCCACATGCTTTGTTCTAATACTCTAAGGAATGAAGACATGGATGGAGAATGGGAGGCACCTCATATTTCTAACCCAGCATGTCGGATTGGGTGTGGTAAATGGAGCCCTCCCATGATAGATAACCCGAAATACAAAGGAGTATGGAGACCGCCAATGGTAGATAACCCTAACTACCAGGTAATAGCCACTTGTTCACATCCCAGAGTACACTTTTTAAAATGCTGTGCCCATTTCTGTTATACATCTAGTTATTAATAATGTTATGTTAATTTGAGGAAATTTGATTTGTAATAATGTGCCTTAGCTATCTGAAGTCAAAGAAAATAGACTGCAACCAATTTATGTTTAAAAAATAAATTGGGGCTTGCTTCCCTGGCGGCTCATGGTAAAGAATCTGCCTGCCAGTGCAGGAGGCACGGCTTTGATCCCTGGTTAGGGAACATCTCACAAGCCGGGGAGCAGCTAAGCCTGTATGCCACAACTATTGAGCCTGTTTGCTAGAGCCCAGGAACCATGAGCGCTAAAGCCTGTGTACCCAGGAGCCTGTGCTCTGCAACAGGAGAAGCCACTGTAGCGTTCTCTCCAGTCTGCACTCTGCACCTAGCGAGCTGTCCCCACTTGCCACATCTAGGGGGAAAGTCAGTGCAGCCACAGAGACCGGAGACAGCCAGTAAAAAAATACATCTTTTAAAAAGTAAAGCATCTTTTAATTTCCTGGGGTAATAAAACTAATAACTAAAGATAAATCACTTCATACTATTTTCCTGAGTAATCAATTGATGATCACTTTGGAATATTTTATTTTAGGATTAAATACAAGAATTGAGTTCTGATCAAGACAACTCACACTGTACATTTTAGTAATTGAAGTCTGTGCTTAAATAATGTGTTCCTTACTCTCAGGTTTTATTAAAATTGAATTTTTTTCCTAATATGAAACAGATTTTTTTGAGTATACTTAGCTTTGGGGGTAGAAGTCCTTATGTTGTCCATTTAGTGCTATAGTTTTATCTAATTATTCATCGACATTTTCTAACATTTATTTTATATATATACAGTTATAGACTCTTCTTGCTCACTGTAGTTCTCTTCATAGAATGACTGGGTAACTTTTTTGTTTGAGATCTGTCTTTCCTTCATTGGACTCTAAGCGCCATGATGCAGGGACCACGTCCCCCTTGATTATCACAGCAGAGTGCGTGGCATAGTGCCTGGCACACGATAGTCGTGGGTGATGGCAGAATGAGTCAGTGAGTGATCACATTGTCCAGTTTATTTGCTTTGGTTGACCTTAATCATTTAAAACTTAATAGAAGTTCTGTGTTGAATAATTATTCTGTGATTCAACCATGAGTGACTATTGATGCCCATCATAAATGTATGTTAAAAGACATGGTTCCATTTTTGCCATACAGTAATCTCTGATTTGAGCAATTTTAATGATATCATGCCTTGAGTATCTTTACTAAATGTAAAAAAAAGAAACTCATCTAATATAGTATCAGTTGTAAAATTTAATTACTCAAGTTTCTGTGGGATTTTTCACTCTGCCTCTTTTTTTTTGCTGAGTTTAAAGTCAGTATTATTCATAGGTAACATCGTGTACGGGATAAGAGGAAACAAGATTTTATTTCTAGTGAATTACTAATGAATTAATTGTCAGTTAAAGTTTTCTTTTTCCCAATTAGTATTGCTAATTTCATTCAATAGCAACTGCTTCTTGAGTAACACTTATAATGAAATTATTGTTTGAAAATGTATTTAAATTATTTTTTTTCCAGGGTGTCTGGAGTCCTCGAAAAATTCCCAATCCAGATTATTTTGAAGACAATCACCCATTTCTTCTGACTTCTTTCCGTGCTCTTGGTTTAGAGCTTTGGTCCATGACCTCTGATATCTACTTTGATAATTTTATTATCTGTTCAGAAAAGGAAGTAGCAGACCGCTGGGCTGCAGATGGTTGGGGAGTGAAGATACTGATAGAAAATGCTAATGAGGTACACAGTATTTAGCATATGATAATAATAGGGTATGGTCATAGGTTATACAGATGGCCTTTTGATGAGTAAATAGATATAATAATTACTAAATGATGAAGAAACATGTGTAAATCTATGTAGACAGAATATGAGCTTCACCAAATTATGATATAACTTTATTATAAACTATATAGTGAATTATATATATGTAAGTCTTCATTTCATTTATTATATTATGATAACATTAATGGATTGAATGCCTTTTGAGGTTGATAGAAATGAGATGGTTATTACTACTGCTGGAAATGAGACTTAATATCTTGTTACCTTATCAGTTTAAGGCCTAAAGTGAGAACAGAAATCGAAACCTTTATTCATTTTAACTACTTTTCACTTAGAGGAGTACAGAAATTTTTAAAATTTAATTATTATGTTCTTGTTATTTTTCCCAAATCTTAACACTGCTTAGGAAAGCTTAAGCTAAATGTTTCAACACAGTACATCTTGGAGAATCTATCTATCTTTAAAACCAATTACCATAAAGAAAAATGTACCTTATATTAGGTTTCTTTGATTAGCAAAAACCTCAGAAGAGTAAATAAAGGTAAAAGGATTCTCAATTTGAAACTCTTTTAACTAAAACATTTTAATAAGGAAAACAATTCCCTTCCTGAAGGTTATGTGTGAAATTTGTTAAGAAATAAGAAAAAACATAGTATTCTTAGGTTGACTTTTGTTTTTAGTAAGTTCTTTAAAAGTACAGAATGAGTTAGAGAGTTTACTTCTAAATGAACCAAATAATACATCCATGAAGTGTAGTACTGTCCTGAAACTTACCAGAAAAGGAAACTGTCCCAAATCTTGCTGGAGAATTAGCAATATTCACTTATATAATATAATGTATCTTCTACTACCAAGTGTCAAACTGCAATGCATGTGAATAATTAAAGATTGTTTAAGGGACTTCCCTGGTGGCCTGTGTCTAGGACTCTGAGCTCTCAGTGCAGGGGGCCTGGGTTTGATCTCTGGTTGGGAAAGTAGTTCCCACATGTCACAACTAAGAACTGGCATGCTAGATAAACATTTTTTTTAAAGATTGTTTAAACTTTACAACATATAAAATGGTAAATATTTTTTGTCTTTAAATTTGACTCCTTAGTAGAAAACTACTTAGGTGAAATAACTTTTTTTGTTTTCATAGGCTGTATTTATGAATGAAGGCTTATAAAGTCTGAATAGCCTTTTTATGCTTATTTCTTTTCTAGCCTGGTATATTCAAACAATTGATGTCAGCTACTGAACAGCGCCCATGGCTTTGGTTCATTTACCTCTTGACAGCAGCACTTCCAATAGCACTGATTAGTTCATTTTGTTGGCCAAGAAAAGTAAAGGTAAAGAAAATGAATTTCCTTCAACATTAAAAAAAAACTCTTAGTGTTTAGGAGTTCTATAAATGGAGTCAGTGGTTCTTAAAAGTAATAAACTAAATTTCCTACATAAGTTTTTACTGTTAGTTCACCATGTATGATAACAGTTCAGTTCAGTTGCTCAGTCATTTTTGACTCTTTCCAACCCCATGGACCACAGCACACCAGGCTTTCCTGTCCATCACCATCTCCCGGAGCTTGTTCAAACTCATGTCCATCAAGTCGGTGATGGCATCCAACCATCTCATCCTCTTGTTGTCCCCTTCTCCTTCTGCCTTCAGTCTTTCCCAGCATCAGGGTCTTTTCAAATGAGTCAGTTCTTCACATCAGGTGACCAAAGTATTGGAATTTCAGCTTCAGCATCAGTCCTTACAATGAATATTCAGGACTGATCTACTTTAGTATGGATTGGTTTGATTTCCTTGCAGTCCAAGGGTCTCTCAAGAGTCTTCTCCAACACCGCAGTTCAAAAGCATCAGTTCTTCAGTGCGTGTGTGATATCCATCATTGCAAAAAAAGAAAATGTTTTTTTAATAGTGCTTTGCTTCTAGTAAAAATAGCTTATGTTAAACTACCACAGAAAAAATATGAAGATGTGGCTTTCAAAAAACTGGACATATGTAAACCACAAACAAAGGGAGCACTGGAGCAGGAAGTGAAGGAAGAGAAAGCAGCCCTGGAGAAGCCAGTTGACTTGGAAGAGGAAAAAAAGCAAAGTGACGGTGAAATTGTTGAAAAAGGTAGGACAGTGATGGCGATATATAAAGGGGACCCTGGGCAGAGCTCATTAAGAACAGTGGATTAAGTGGGAAACACTAGCTGTTGCACCGGTCTGTTGTCAGATTTATACCATCTGAATCCCCGGGAGTGCGTGACTATGGTGAAGAGGAGTACCATCCTTGCCTGGATTGTTCCTGAGCAGACATCCAGTATATGAGTTCTCTCTTCTAGGAACAAAGAGTTGTCCGAATTGTTCAGTTGCTTCAGAATCTAGCAGCTATCAATCCCATATGTCATAGCTTTTTGCAAGGGTTTTTCTTGGCTCCAAGGATGAGATGGGAGGCACAGATCACAGCTTCTGTGGAAGGGTAGTTGGTTTAAGACAGGTGACTGCAGCAACAAAATCCACACCAAGGGCTGTTGTTTATCAGATAGTTTATCATATCAAACCAGTGGTTTAATCTCTCCAAAGGATTGCTGAATCATATGTCCCCTCCTGCTCTCAACTAAACTCCAGCAGATGTTAGAACTGAAGACAACTGCAGCTTTTTGGTACCTCTCCAGTGAGACTTCCTTGTATACATCTAAGTAGCAATAAAACTATTGATGTTTACCAGATGTCCCAAGCCAGGCTCCAGAATGAGCCCTTTATAACCTACATTATATTTTGAGCACTATTTTTAACTTAATAGTTGATGAAACAGTTGACTTAAAAACCATGTCTCTCAAAGTACACATGTATATTTATGTATATACATACACACATATATTCTTTGATTTTCATTTCACATACAGACTGAATGCTTTAAAATTCTTTAAACCTGCCCCTTTCCTCAGATATGATGATATATTTATTGTTGTTGTTCAGTTGCTCAGTCATGTCCGACTCTTGGTGACTCCATGGACTGCAGCATGCCAGGCTTCCCTGTCCTTCACGATCTCCCAGAGCTTACTCAAACTCATGTCCATTGAGTCGATGATGCCATCCAACCATCTCATCCTCTGTCATCCCCTTCTCCTCACACCCTGGAGAAGGTGTCTTTCCCAGCATCAGGGTCTTTTCCAATGAGTTGTGGTAAAATAATGAGTACTTGTATGTAATGTTCAAAAATGTCTAATGGAAGAAATTGCTTTCAAATATTGGAATTTAAATGTACTCTTCCACTTTTACTTAATACTTTTCAGTAGAAAAATTCTAATTCATTGAGTCTTTTGCCTTGAACAAAATCTGTTTAATAAAAACTTCTAGAAGAGGAAGGTGAACCTGA
This sequence comes from Madoqua kirkii, assembly GCA_006408675.1. Classification (NCBI taxonomy): domain Eukaryota; kingdom Metazoa; phylum Chordata; class Mammalia; order Artiodactyla; family Bovidae; genus Madoqua; species Madoqua kirkii. The sequence goes on along the minus strand of SJYC01094040.1, from coordinate 5,218 downwards.
AGAAAAGAGTGAAGAAGAAATTGAAATTATAGAAGGACAAGAAGAAGGTAATAAATCCAATAAGTCTGGATCAGAGGACGAGGTAAGCATCTCTTAAACAGAAAATAAACTAGTTTCTATATACGACTGTTAGTCTATAAAAATATTTGAATAAAAGTAGTGATCTCGTTTGTGAAGAATTTTTTGCCATATTTTCTCCCAGCTTTCTTAAGAGCATACATATTGGTATAAAATGTATCAATAAGGAAAGCATGAAAAAACTAATTTATATCATCCTAATAATGCCTAATGAAATAGCATAAAACAAGCCTTTGGTTTGCAAAATAGCTATATCTGTTTAAAAGCAAAATTTTATTAAAGTGTTTTGTTGAAAGGTGTAATAAGCAGACCAATTGAATATTTAAGAGGGAATTATGTTTATTATAAGGCAGTCTTCTTTATTGACATTGTGAAAACATTCTGTCACATTTATATTTACTGTAAAATTTTAAAGGATTTCATTCATTGGCTAGTGGAGTACTGTGTCCAGTAGTGGTGTTTTTCTCAAATCTTTAAGCTAGTTTTTTTCATTAACTTGATATGTCTGCCCTTTTTTTCCCCATCCTGAGGTATAATAAAACTTTCCATAGTGCCCTTTTTTATAGTCAGTTATGAAATCAGAATTATCCAGGGTATAATTCAGAACCAGAGGTTTCTTTTTTCTTTCTCTTTTTTTTAACCTACTATATACCCCGAAAAGCCCGTTTTCTCTACTTCTCTGACCTTCTGAGAGCTGCATAATCTTAACCCGACAGAGTCACTGTCCCCATCACTCTCATAGCTTAGAGTTAGGCAGGGTAAATGTCTGTGATACCTGGACTGTTGTGTATGATGAAGTAAACATTCTGTTTTGTCTGCTTGAAGAAATCACCCAAATAAACATCTGTTTTTATTGTTTTAAGTGTTTTCTAAAGCTTATTCTGTACATATGCCTGATTACTAGTCTTAACTGTCTTGTGAGTGTTTATATGGGTTTGGGGGATCATTACAAATATCTTTATTGAAAGGGACCTGGGTGAAGAAAGTTTCTTCCAGAACATAGTTTTACATGGTCCTTGTTTCCCTGTTATACTTTTCATAATAATACTTGGAGTTATACATCACTTATTCTAGTTATATTTTGCTTTGTAAAAAATATTTTGTGTACCTTTAAAAGCATATTAATTCCATGTTCCAGTCTTTTAATCTTTTATGCATTTGTCAGTGAGCTAAAATAAATCAATTTTTATATAGTATAACCTTGAGAAATAATTCTATTTTGTATAATACCCCCATTATTTGTTATACAAGTTTACCTTATGTACAAATGAGTATTCTGGAAGGATATGAGTTAAAGAATAGAAAAAACCCAAACCTTAAGTTTGATGTTTCCCTTTCCTCTCTCCTAATTTTTATCAAGTACTATGTGCCAGGAGTTCTGGAAAAGTCTCTGTAAAACCAGTGCAGCAGTTCATTATTACAGAGACATTGTGTTGATATAGTTAGTGGTTACTATCCACAATGAAAACATTATGCCACCTTTAATTAACCATGACATTAGATTAAGTTGGAAATCATGAGATAAAATCGTGAATTGAGCTGTTAGCATTATCCCTTGTCAGATGCATATCTGACAGGCAGAGTTACTCTAAAAATGCAATCATGGCAAAAGATGAACAAACTGAAACACATCAATTTATATACATGTTTTTGACTGATATTAGTGTAAAGCATTTGATTAGAAACATGTATTTTAGAAATAGATGTATTTTAAAATAAATGTTTTATATACTACTGTCTACTCATTGCCTTCTGTCTGAAAATAACCATTTTCATAACGTTTTTCCTAGATGAAAGAGGCAGATGAGAGCACAGGATCTGGAGATGGGCCAATAAAGTCAGTACGTAAAAGAAGAGTACGGAAGGAGTAACCTGTATTCAAGTATTTTTCATTCCTGAGAGAGCAAGTTGGCATTCTTAAGTCCGTGTGCCAGAACTGCGCTTGAGTCAATCTGCACATCCCTTTTCTACTATCTAGCAATGTTATTCTTTCAGACATTTCTTTTAATCTTCTTTTTCAGAAATGAAAGCTTTGAAGTTACCTGGTCTTTGAATTTAGAATAAAAGAAAAGTGGCACGTTACATATCAGATTTTAAGAGCTTTATATCATTAGAGGTTACACAGTTTTCATAGTTTGGAGAGTTTTGGTTTCTACAGAGTAAAATAATATGCAGCGCACTGCTTCACTGCTATGGGACAAGTCAGTTATTGGAATTTCCCCTTAAATGGCTATACTACAGGATACCTGGTAGTTCTCTAGTATAAGTGAGAGAGTTCTGCTGTACAGAGCTGACTGCAATAAAGTTTCTGTATGGCTGTTTGGTTCTACTAACAATTGAAAGTGTTGTATGTGACCCACATTTACCCAGTTTGTGTCAAGTTATAGTTATGGTCCGTTGTTCACTTTAAAGAGGTGCTTTGTTGACAGGCTAGTCAACAAAACAGAAATGTGTGTTATCATTCGTAGAATCACTGGTTAATAGCGCAGCATATTTACATTTGAATACAGAGATGAAGTTTATCAAAATGAAATGGTGTACAGCTGTTTTTCAAGCTGTTATAGTTCTTTTATGCCAGAATAGCTTACCCTATTCACAAGATTGCTTATGCCTACATTGGTCTTAAAAACAAAATTTAAGCATTTTTTCTTTTTTTTAAACAATACCTACTTTAATAGGTAAATTTTTATTGGGGTCTGATCAGTAAGAGATTCTAGTGGCTGATAGATACTGATCATCCTGTTTTTCTGACAAATTCAAAAATATTGTCTTATCTAGCTTTAAAGCTCCCTCTATGGTAGACAGACTATTATTGCTCCTCTTTTAAAATATCGTTGACCCTTGAACAACACAGGTTTGAACTGCATGGGTCCACTTGTATGTGGACTTTTTCCCCAATTAATTCTACAGTACTCCAAGGCAGGTAGTTGGTTGAATCCTCCAATGCAGAATCTGCCGATAAAGACGGTCAACTGTGGGACTTGAGCTTCATCTGTGAATTTTGATATCTGCCACAGGTCCTGGAACCAATCTCCCATGGATAGCAAGGGGTGACTGTAGGTACCAGAAGTTACAGAAGTGCATTATGGTAGAACTGTATTATTCCATTTAACATATCTAAGAATTTTTCATGTTTGGGTGATAAACCCTTTAGAAGGTGATCTAAATCTTTGAGGCCATGAAACTACTTTAATACTATCTTGAGAACTCTATACTAGTTGGATGATACTTTGGATTCCTTCTTGAACATACATATCCCATCGCTGGGCTAGCCCCACTAATATATTTAGAGCTCATGTATAAGGAAATGAGTTTCTATCTGACTGAAGGAAGGAAGCCAAATAGCTAGTGTAGCCACTATTCACTCCTTATTTCAGACAGTGAATTGAAAGTGAAAAATAAGTGCTTTATTCATTGCTGTGTTCTGAATTTTCCATATATTGGTGGTGGACAATTTAATACATAGCTAGCCATACTTTGTATTTATTTAATACTAATTAAACCTAACACATCTTGCAAAGACTCCTTTTCTTGCTATGTACTTTAAATGAAGTAGACACATTGAATGATTCTAGATGAGAATGTTTTTGAAAGTAAACTACTTCATGAGATAAATTTTTATGGGAAACTTCTTGCTTGACAAGTGTCTTGTATGTGGTCTTTTTTTCCCCTAAAGATTTATTAAAGCTTTTTTAAATTTCTTGATTGCAGATTCATTTAAACAATAACATTTGGTTAAACTCCATGAGCTTACAGTGGTAAAATCTGAGCAACCAGTTTTGCCAGTTCTCTGCTCTTTCCTGTGGGTGTCCCCTCTGTGAATGTGCCATTGGCTGATAGGTTTAACCAAAACTTAAAAACATATATGCTGCATTCACTCAGTAGACAAAGCATATTTTCTTTAATAATGAGATCATTTTTTCCTTCTACCACCCCAGTCTGACTCTGTTGTTTTAAATGATTTAAGTTTTATCCTTTTCTCTAATAAAGGAGAAAAATTAATGTATTTTGCTCTTTATTTTGGGGGGACCTTTTACCTTGATCAGACTAAAGTAGCTTTCTTTTTCTTGAGGTTTTTTTTTTTTAAGGTAGCCTTGCTTCCATTGGTCATTCCTCTAGAAAGATAGAGACTTCTAGAACTAAGAGCTTTTTTGATGCATCAGTCCACATTTGCAGGAGACAGAGGATGAAATTCCTTACATGTCAATATGAACTACTAGTAGTGAAGTTAATAAACCTTAGAAATTTAGAATACTAATTTAGAAAACTAATAGTTTTCAGTGAAAACTATTCAGAATAGTTAAAACATAAATCTCTTACTATAAATTTAAATATACTCTAGGCATCTGTGAAGTTTTTTCTTTTGTCAGTTGTGGTTATGTTTTTAACTTCAGGATTTAGAGATGAAATATCAGATGGCTAATGTTGGATTAACTCCTTAAGTCTCATGTAGAGTTTATTTAAACATATAGTTGACTCATTGGAAAAGACTCTGATGCTGAGAGGGATTGGGGGCAGGAGGAAAAGACCACCGAGGATGAGATGGCTGGATGGCATCACCGACTCGATAGACATGAATCTGAGTGAACTCCAGGAGTTGGTGATGGACAGGGAGGCCTGGTGTGCTGCGATTCATGGGGTCACAAAGAGTCGGACACGACTGAGCGACTGAACTGAATAGCATTTCTACATAAATTTTAAGAATATCTTCCCAAATTATAGCTCTCATTTCCATAGTATGGTAGCTGTGAGGAGTTCAGGAAATAAAATTGTCTCTAATCTGACAGGTCAGATGAAGTAGGTTGATGGGAGAAAAAACTATTTTTGAATCTGTTTGGAGTTTGTACAGAGATTGAAATGCATGGAAGGAAGAGCACTGGTAGTTTTAGAAAAATATGGGCAACAGGGTAATTTTTAAATGATCTTTTAACAACATGGTATCATATCACACATTTTATGTTTCTTAAATGAATATAATTTTACATCCTTTGTCAAATTTTGGAGTAAAGTCTTAATTACTTAGACTGAACATTTGGTAAGCCATCTATAGATAATATAGAAAATTTAAAACAAGGCAAATACATTACAGAGTTGATTACAAGGTACTACTTCAGCTTCTGTCATTGCTCCTCAGTACCCC
>SJYC01094039.1:0-18474 GCA_006408675.1 Madoqua kirkii | reverse complement strand
AACTGAAAACAAGATTTCCTAAGTTTAATCGCAGTAAGGGAGCATTCTTTTACTACTTCAGTACTCTATCAACAGCTTTCTAATATATATGTTTAATTAGAAAATAAAATTGCTAATATATGTGTAGAATAAATAATATGCTCTGGTATTTCAGTTTTGTGTTACATAAGAACGTGTAGAATTTTTTTTCCTTTGGCATTAATATTGGTGATTTAATGTAATTTGAAAACCTAGGTGCTTTATAATACCAGATCTTTAAATTTAGGCCATATTCTTGTTTTAAATTAGTGAAACACATTACCCCCTAGGTATATTATCATCATGCTATCTTATGTATCTTTATCAAAATAACATATATGCTCGTTTATGTTAGCATTTATCATCTGTATATGCTGGCTTACTGTGTATGGTTCTGCAGTTATTTCCCCTGAGCAACTTTCCACTTGTGAATATTTGCCCCTTACGAAATTTAGTAAGAAATGTATGGGTGCTACATAAATAGCCTTGTTATAAAGTGTGAAGTATTACATGATAAATTCACAAGATGCAGTAGGTGTTCAGTAGAGGAGGAATTTATACATAGATGGGGAAATCAGAGAAGGCATCCTAAAAGAGGTGATGTTTAAACTATACATTGAATAATTTGATGAACAGACTAAGAGGGATATTTGAAGTAGAATCTGTTAATCATAGACACCGAAGTAAGTTAGAATTTACAGACTACACTGAAGAAATATCAGTTAGTTTTCTTTGGTGGTAGTGAATGGTACCCCTACTTTGAAATGAAAAAGAATATGTTAGAAAGGTAGATTAATGCTGTATTGAGCAGAACCTTGAATTAAGATAACTCATAAATTTGGACCTTGATTCTGTATTCAGCAGGACTCTTAGAAGTTAAGTTGGGGGATTCTTTAGAGCTTTAACCTAGCAAGAGTTTGTAAAATGTACTGGCATGAAATCAGAAGTAGAGGCAAGGAGACCAGTTCAGATGCAGTTGCCAGAGATTAATAAAGGTGAGGCTTAAAGTCTTCATAATGAGTCTGGAGTAAAGAGGACAGATGTCAAAGATAATAGGACTTTGCACTAAGTAGTTAGGAATGGACATGTTAAGAGAAAGAAAGGAAAGAGTCAAATGATGCTGAGATTTTTAAGCCTAGGGATCTCTCCTAATAAGTTGATATCATTAATGCTAATAGGGAGTAGGTTTGGGAGGAAAGAGTACGTTCACTAGCAGACATAGTTTCTTTTAGGTGGTGCTGAATATCTGCTGTAGATATATGTTTTTTCAAATAAAATTTTATAAGTTAAAAGAGCAGATATTTTAAAAGTATTTTAGTAGATATTCAAATTTTAACTCTAGTTGAGCTAAAAAAATCCTGCTAAAATTCTTCATGCATGATAGCCACTAATGCTCATCTGAGTTATAGACCATGTTCTGTACTGTAAGCAAATTCAAATGGACTCTTCAGTTCTTTTGTTATATTGGAATTTTGTTTATTTTTAATAGCCTGCATTGAATAACACATCCTTGTGAGATACTGGATGAAGGTTTGGTACTTGTTTTTGGGAATTTCCATTATAGTAGTGTTTGTTTTCATGGAATCACTCTACATTCTTTCCTGAGTAAGACCTGAAATTGAACATTATTTTAAAAATTAAATCAGAACTGCAGCTGAATTTGAAGATAATTCTCTTAATTTTTTTCCTGATTAAACTCAAGCTCAATAAAGCCGAATAATATTGAAGATAGTCAATTAAAAGTGAAACTGAATACCGAGTATATCTGTATTCAGCTCACTTATTGCTTTGCACGGTTAACTGGTTTTTCACGGAAATTAATTTTGTCACCTTTGCTAATGCAAATTCAAATGGACTCTTCAGTTCTTTTGTTATATTGGAATTTTGTTTATTTTTAATAGCCTGCATTGAATAACACATCCTTGTGAGATACTGGATGAAGGTTTGGTACTTGTTTTTGGGAATTTCCATTATAGTAGTGTTTGTTTTCATGGAATCACTCTACATTCTTTCCTGAGTAAGACCTGAAATTGAACATTCTTTTAAAAATTAAATCAGAACTGCAGCTGAATTTGAAGATAATTCTCTTAATTTTTTTCCTGATTAAACTCAAGCTCAATAAAGCCGAATAATATTGAAGATAGTCAATTAAAAGTGAAACTGAATACCGAGTATATCTGTATTCAGCTCACTTATTGCTTTGCACGGTTAACTGGTTTTTCACGGAAATTAATTTTGTCACCTTTGCTAACTTTATCCATTCTTTGAATAACTTTTGATCTCAGTTTTCTTTAGTGTTGAGGTTTTTTAATTGCCATTTTCATCACAAAATTTGGGATAATTAGTTTTAGTCTGAAAGGTTTTCAAAGAACATTTATTACAAATAACAAAAGTCTTCCCTGAAAATGTTTATTTTTATTAGTGGGCTTTACTTTATTTCTGCTTTCATAATGAATCATAGCTTCTGTATACAGTGGTCAAGTTACCTAGGTATGTCCCCCACCTCCATTTGCTTACCAGAGCATCTTGGAAAAACAGACAGACCTTTCACCTTCCCCAAGTTTTTCTTCTCACCCCCACATGATCTGTTCAACAGCACTGGCAAAACATTTGTGTTCTTTAAACATGAAGACAAACTATTAACCTGTCAAAAGTGTTAAAACAGAGTACACCAGATGTGCATTAGAACAAATGAAGCTTGTTTTATGCATTTTTAGAGCTTATTCAGATTCTTGTTTAGGAACATTTGATTCCCCTTACATCCAACAAAAGACGCTGGGTACACGTAAGGGTAAAGTAGGAATTACGTTTTGAGCAAATGGGTGGAATTAAAAAACAAACAAGCCCCTGCAGCTGAGCTCATTAGTTTCCCATTTTGTCTTACATTTTGTCTTTGTAATGGGAGTGGGTGTAACTAACTTGGCTGGACTGAATGTGCACATTTTGCAGCATATCTAATGCTGCAGTTTTGTTTTATTTTAATTGCTTACATAACTATAAGCAAGTTCTCTATTTTTTCCAATGCACGTTTGGCATATTTTCTTAGTATTTCTTTTTTATCTCATTAAAAAAAGACATTTAAAGCTTGCTTTTTAAAATTTCTTTGGAAGAAATTGGGTTTCATTTTCCCTGTCAACTAGCTTCCCCCTAGTTCCCTGTCACAATGTAACCTCTAACATTTTTTCATATCTAAAAGATATACATTTTATTGATATTTTTAGTTTTCTTTATTCCTAATCTTAATAACATTTACTAAACCGAAAATACTAGTATGAAAATACCTTGACTTATAAAGCATACTAAGTTGTTGGCAGGTAAGGGACATGATTAGAAAACTGGACCTATTACTGTGTGTTCCTCTTAACACATAGCTCTTAGAACTGAACATCAGCGTTGCAGTTGGAGTCTTGTCAAAAGGATATTCCAGCAGGCTTGGCTATAGAGTATTCATATCTACTGAGTAAGACACTGCTTTCTGTAAGGAAGTTGCTTTTGTATTGTATTTGAGAGTAATGGATATAAAATGATTGAAATCTAATGTCAGTTATTTTTAGCTCATAGATCAACATGCTGTACTTAAAAGTATTGCTTGCATTATTGAAGTAATTAGAATTCTTTGGTCATATGAAGAAAAATGATAAAGCAAATGCAATTTTTGCAGGGTAACAAATTTGAAATTTTTATAAATTTCCCTCTCTCATGTACTAATAATTTTAAAACTATATATGTGTGAAAGATTCCAGTGATGATTAGGTATGATTATTACTGCTGTAGATAAATTAGTGATATATTACAACTGGTTCTGTTGATCTTTATTTCCCTTACTCCAGCCATAGTTGCTTCCTTGCCGTTAACTCATACACACCAAGTTATCTCCCTTCTCAGGTCTTTGGATTCATTGTCCTATCTGTCTATAGTGCTTTTTACTGATTTGTCTGACTCACATTCTTATTCAAGTATCACCTAGGTGGAGAGACCTTCTGTGATCATCCTATTTAAATATTAATCTCCACTTCCCATTACCACTAGATTTCTCAGTATCGTGTTTTTACCTTCTTTCTTTTAAGGCTTATCAATCTTGGCATCTTCCATTTTTAATTTGTGGGTGTGTGTTCAATTTATTCCGTTAGCATAAGGGCATTTTTGGTTTTGTCCACTAGTATAGTCTCATGACCTAGAATAGCACCTGGCACATAGTAGGTACTCAACAAGCATATCATATGTGTCAAGCCTTGAATGTGATGGCTGTGAACAAGAGAAAGTCCTTACTGGTACAGAGTGAATAATTTTGTTTTCTGCACTAGACAAGCTGACTTAATAAACGATTATTTTAATTTAATTAACTCAGATTTCTCTAGTTGAAGACATAAACCAAAACAAAGTACACAACCTCAAAACCTTTATTTGTTTCCACTGTCCTTAATAGCAGTGATCTTACTTCTTTCTGTTCTCTGCCAGTTTCTCAGGCAGGTCTCTTCAGTGGTTGGCTGTCTCCATTTCCTTTCCAGTTGTTAGTCTTCCTTACATACTTTTCTCTCATAACTCAGCTCACATGTTGTTCTCACTACTAATCGCTGTTCTTTCTTTTGTCACATTTAAAGGTCTGTTTTTAATTTCCTCTTTTTCTTGATACTAATTTTTACACTGTACAATCTTAACACTTTTTCCCCCCCTAACTACTCCTCCTTTGTCTTCCTGCCTTCTTACATTCTACTTTCTTTATCCCTGTCATATTCCATGGTGAAGAAGAGAGAAGGTACATTAGTACGAAATACCTATATGTTAGTATAGGTTATGTTCATTAAAAAGTTAAATAGAATTAGGAGAAGAGAAAGGAAAAGAAACAGGAGAAAAATAGACAAATGTCAAAGCACAGAGAAAAAAGAAAATAGAGAAAGAGGAGGCTATAACTACATAATCTAAAAGCCCTAAAATGGTGGGAAAGATTTAACCTTGGGCTGTATTGAAAAGCAGAATTAAAAGAGGCTAGACATAGACCTCCTTCTGTCTTGGCTTTGTCTCTCACTGTGACTTTGAAAAAAATTTTGAGCATTTTTGTGCCTTTGTTTTTCATGAGTTTCATGATAACATGTCCCCATGGAGTTTTTATTATAATGTGCAGGAGCTTAGCATAGGCTAAGTACATGATGCATATGACCCTCAGTTACTGTTGACTCCCTACAATTCCTAAAGTAGCTATGCATGTTCTGTAATTACTTTTTTCTTTTTTTAAAAAATTTTTTCTTAATTATTTTAGAACTAATTTTCATGGCTTCATATATCATTTCTGCCTTTATAACTCATTTATTGAATCAGCGTATATTTATTGGGTGTCTACTGTGTGCCAGGCAGTACAATTAATGCTGCAGATTAAAAGATGAACAGATGATTCCCATCTTTAAGGAGATGAAAATTGACAGGTGAGAGACAGTAACAAACTGTTGCTCTAAGATGCAGGAAGTGTACTAGTGGAAAATGACAAAGTGCTTAGGGGAATGAGGAACACCTTGTAGAATCAGATTATATAAAGAAGGTAGTAGTGAAGTTGAGACTTTAACCATATATAGGCATTTTCTTTCCTGACATTGATGGGGAGAACATTCCAGATGGAAGAAATGGCCTGTTGTATTGCACAAAAGTGTGAGTCAGCCAGTTGTGTTCAGAAAATTATAACTAGCTTTCTATCGTTACTTACATAATGTACTATCAGATAGGTCAGTGGGGTTAGCAGTGATAAGCGGTGGGCCAGATCATGGAGGACTTTGTGTGCCATACTACGGAGGTTAGATTTTATCCTCTATGAAGGTAGGTGCCACATAGGTGCCATTGAAATCTATTTCTCAGAGGAATGAAATGTGATTTACTTGTTAGAATGACTCTATATGGGAGCTTTGTAAGTGATAGGGTAGTGATATGAAGATAATGAAACTTTAAGAACAGAGACCAGTGAGGTGGCGAATGTAGCAGGCTAGAGGGAAAAGGAATAAGGGGCAGAATCTGAGCAGTGACAGTGACGAGAAGAGGAAGGCCGTTGTGGAGGTGAAATTAACAGGACTTACTGATTAGGTGCAGAAGGTAAGGAAGAAAGAGGAGTTTTGAATGAGTCCCTAAATTTCCTCCTTGAGTAGTCCAGTGAATATGATTTTAAAGATAGAATACAGAGGAGATAAAGCAGGTTTGGACATGACAATAACATTGTGATGAAATGAGATAGGAAGGATGGAGGTGGGCACAAATCTATTGTTTTCTGGAAGTGTTAAGATGGAGTAGGCTATGATAAATAAATGTGCACATTGTAATCTCTAGAACAAGTAAAAACATACACAAAAGGAGATACAGCTTAAAACTAAATAAAGGGATAAAAATATACTAAATTTTTTTGTTGAAAACAAAAGAAAGCAGTATAGAACAGAGAAACAAATGAGTTGAGACAAATAGAAGATGTGTATCAAAATAGAGACCTAAATCCAGCCATGTCATTAGTCAGGTTAATTGGAAATTGAATAAATACTTCAACCAAGAGGCAGAAATTATAAGATGATGAAAAAATTATTATATTCTGTCTACAGGAGACACACTTCTTATTCATTCACACAAAAAGCTGAAAGGAAAATGAAGAGTAAAAATATACCATGAAAATATTAACCATTAGAGAACTGAGTTGGCTATTTTAATACCAGACAAAATGAACTTTTAAGACAAGGAGTTTACTAGAGAAAAAGATGGATATTCTGTAACAATAAAAGGACATGCTCAGCTACAGAGAGAGCCACAAAATACATGAAGCACAAACTGACAATTGAAAAGAGAAATAAGCTAAACAAGTACAATTGGAGATTTTAATATTCTTCTCTTAATAACTGATAGAACATATATATAGAAAATCAGAAAGTGCATAAAAGATTTGAACAGTACTGTCAACCAACTTGACCTTATTGCTAGCTGTATAATACCTCACTTAATAAGTGTTTTGTGTACACTTTTCAAGAGTACGTGGAATATTCAGGTTAGACCATTTGCTGGGTTTTAACACAAGTCTTAATAAATTTAAAAGGCTTGCAGTCATACAGAGTGTGATTTCTGGTCATAACACTTAAGTCAGAAATCAAACTGAAAGAAACGCGAGAAATCTCTTTGCTACCCCATGGACTGCAGTACACCAGGCTTCCCTCTCCTTCTCTGTCTCCCAGTTTGCCTATACTCAGGTGCATTGAGTCGATGATGCCATCGAACCAGCTCATTCTCCAACCAATAATGTTGGTTATTAGGGAAATGCAAATTCACATCAACATGTTTTGGTAAAAAAGGGAGAGAGAGAGGGAAAAAATATGTTAAGTTCAAAGGAAGGAGGTTTTATTTGTGATTGTCTTAGGATGGAACTGGTTTAAAAAACTCAAATATATTAATACATCATCATCTCTGGTCTGTCACTTTTTTCCAGTTTCTTATTTCTACGTATTCAGCATTCCATCAACACCTTCACTTTACTATAGTTTAATACGGAACTCTTCCTTCTTAAGCCTTGTCCTTTCCCACTTCATTATCATTACAATAGCACTATATATCAGACTCAAAATTATGAAGTCATTAATTTGTTCATTCTTTCAGCAAACATTTTTCATGTTGTACTCCGTATTAATTACCTACTTATATTTGGGTGGAGATACTGAGTAGATGGTTGGAGATCATGAGAGAACTTGTGGCCAGAAATATGAATTTGGCAATTATCAGTGGGTAAATGTTTAAAGCAGTATGTTTTAAATGTTTAAAGAGATTACTTAAAGGGTATCTATGGGTACAAAAAGAGAGGTCATGTGACTGAACCCTCGGATAGTCCACCTTTTAGAAATTGGCCAAATATGGGTAGCTTAGCCAACAAGAATGGAATGAATAGCCAGTGAGAATAGAGTTTCAGAGGACAAGTCATGATACAGTAGGAAGAGGGGAGACATATTCTGTGAACTACTGTTGACGGGTCAAGTCAGAGGAACACAGGAGTATTCTCAGTGGAGTATTAGGGACGTAACTTGATAGAGGTAGGTCTGAGAGAAAATGGAAGGCAAGGAAGCCGAGACAGAAAGGATGGGCAACTTTTTTGGAAAACTTAGCGTTCTTCAGAAAGTATTAGCTGGTTATTGAAAGGCAATATTTTGTTTTAAGATGGAACATTTTATATCAAGTTTGTCAGCTGCTGCTGCTGATCTGGGAAAGCAGGAGAAGCTGACAGTGTAGAGAGAGGGAGGGGTGGTGTCGCTGTATTGGTGAGAAGGTATGGGATCCAGTGCTTAGATGAAGAGCTCTGGCCTTCATAAGAATGCAGACAGTTCATCCGTATGACAGGAAGGAAAGCAGGGTTGTAGGTGTAGATTCAGGTCAGTCAGCAGGTAATTTATTTTTTTAACGTACAACTCCTCTGTTTTGGATTTCATTCTTAGCTAGGTCACCACACAGCATAGAGTAGAGTTACCTATGTATGCTAAACAGTAGGTTCTCATTAGTTGTCTATTTTATACATAGTAGTGTGTGTATATATATATATATATGTGTATATATATATACAATTTCAATCTCCCAGTTCATCCCCCCATCCCCCTTCCCCCCTTGGTGCCCATACATTTGTTCTCTATGTCTGTGTCTCTATTTCTGCTTTGCAGATAAGTTCATCTGTACCATTTTTATAGATTCCACATATGTACATTAATATATATAAACTGGATAAGCAACAAGGTCCTAGTATATAGTGTGATAAACCATAATGGAAAAGATACTGTGTGTGTGTGTGTATAAAAAACTGAATCACTTGGCTGTCTAGCAGTAATTAACGCAGTGCTATAATTCAACTGTTATTTCAATAAAAAATGAATTTTAAAAAGTTTAAGGTAAAACTAAAAAAAAAATACATACTTTTATATGTTAAATTTGAGTTAAAATGTTGATGATTAAAGGTTAGGAGGGTATAATGTATGTTTGGAGTCTCCTGCATGATCCTTTGAAAATTCTTGGTTTTTACCTTGATTACCTTTTTCTCCTTTGTTTATTCAACTACATCTTTTTCTCTACCTTAATGGAGAACAAAGTGGCATTAGAATCCAGTAAAGTTGCAGTTTTTATCTCTTTCTTCATGCCAGCTTCTGTAACCATTGGTGTAGTAATGAGCTGCCTCCAGATTGTATCACTCAGTGAGATATTATTTCTACTGCTAGCTCTTGCTGCTTTTCTAGTTCCTTCCTTATGGTAAGGCAGGTCAGATGAATTTCATGTAAAGGTAAGTAAAATGTTCTTCAAAGATTTCAAGACTCCCCTGTTTCAGCTTTTATCATGTGTTATTCTGTAGGTTTTAATTTGCCATCAATGTTTCTAAAGTTTGATAAGTATCATCATTGTATATACTTATTTATTGTTTATTACTGTGGAACAATAATATCACAGATTTAGTGCCTTAAAACAACGCACATTTACTGTTCAGCTTCTGTGTATCAGGAATGTGTGTACAGCTAAGCTACATTTTCTGCTTCAGTGTCTCAGAGCTCCAGTCGGGGTATCAGCTGGAGCCATGGTTTTATCTGAGACTTGACTGAGGAAGGTTCGCTTCCAGGTTCATATGGTTTTTGGCAGAATCCAGTTCCTTGCAGGTTTCTGGACTGAGGGTCTCAGTTTCTTGGCTCATGGCTCTCTCCATATGCCCCCTGACAAGATTGTATCTTGCTTCTTCAAAGCCAGTAGGGAGAGAGACTCCTTCAAGATAAGCATTGCATTTTTATGTCATGTAATCAGTTATGCATAATCAACATGTCTCTTGCCTAGAAGCATGTTGCAAGTCTCATCCACACTCAGTGGGAAGGTGTCACACAAAAGCATGAACACCAGGATATGGGTCACCCTAAAGTCTGTTTGCCACAAATCATTTTTTATATCTTAACTTGGATTGGATGTTTCTCTTATTTAGTAATTTTTGCTACTTGTTTAGATATAGTGATAACTTAGGATTTCTTGTTTTTCTAACCAGATTCGGTTGGCCGGGACATCCCCAAAATGCTTGAATTATTTAAAACAGGACTTGAAATTAAGGTAGATGAAGAAAGGGAGAACTTTCTGGAGACCAAAATAGCAACAGTAAGTTATAGTGAATATTATTCAGTAACTCCTTTCTTTTTTATTGAAGTGATTCATTAATAATTTATAACATATCAGCCCTTTGAACTTGTCCTTGTCACTAGCATTAGGAGTGGCACTAAATATGTACATACTTTTTTTGTGGGTTGAATTCATACATTTTAATGGTGCTGTAGAAGTCCTTTTCTAGAGTTACATGCCACTCTCTGACATTTTCTTGTGCTTTGCCTTATTTGTCAATTCTGTGTTGTTTTTGTTCTCTAATATTTTAACCGTTTGGGGAATTGGGTCTAGATCTTATATATACCTTATAGGATATTGCAAAATGCTGAGTCTGTAGTAAATATTTAATACTACCTTAAGAGAATTGAGTAATTTGATTTTAATAAATTTTTTCTGATTATCCCTACTTATGTTTTAAAAACTGCCCACTTACAGAAGATGCTGGAAATTAATTTCCAAAGTCATTTTTGAGACATTAATATAGATAAGTCAGATTTGTAGAGGACTGTGTTTAAAACATATAGTTTTTGCTAGTATTTTTTAATACTAGAGAATTTCTAACATACCTATTTAATATATGTAATTTTTTGCCTATGCAATAACTATAATAATATTGTTAGCCAAATTCACACAATGTTAACCGAGTGCCAGGCACTATTCTAAACACTTTTCATATGTTCTTTTAATCCTGAACCCTATGAGAGGTGAATTACCATCTTTGTTTTATAGATGCAGGGGTAGAAGCCCAAAGAGATTAAGTAATTTTTCTAATGTCTCACAGCTAGTATGAGGCATAGTAGATATTTGAGCGTCAGGAGTCTCAAGAGTCCAGGCTCTTTAGCCTTACACCATCTTGCCTCATAACTGGAATTACTTGAAGAGCTCTTATTCCTTCTCCCATGCTACTCCTGAGAGCAATTCTACATTAAAGCCGACAGCTAGAAGTCCAAGCTCATGAGCTGAGCATATTGCAGATCATCAGAAATATATAAAGGGCCCTTTGCTAATTTTATGGAAGGAAAACTTGGTGCAGAAAGGGGACAAAACAAGTTTATTCCAGTCAGGGATTGGGAAACCCCTTATCACTTCCATTATCATCAAAGCTTAGCTCTAATTCATTTGGCACTAGCTCACTGGAATCTGATGTTGGAATTTTCTTGTTCCCGAAAGGCCCTTGGCTGTGCATCTTCTTTCTCAGGAATGACAACATTGTAATATGAAACACAAGCAGAAAACCAAATACAAGTTTTAAGATCACATTCTGGAGCTGTAGAGATGTAGGCTTGACTACCTATTCTGCTACTTAAAGGATGGCAGGTTTTGGACAAATTTCTTTTCTGTTTTTAAAGTTTTTTAAATTGAATTGTGGCTGATATACAATATTATTTGTTACAAGTGTCCAGTATAGTGACTCACATATTTTAGAGGTTATACTTCATTTATATTTTTATAAAATATTGTCTATATTTCCCATGTTATACAATATATCCTTGTAGCTTATTTTATACATAGTAGTTTATATCTCCTTAATCTTTACTCCTACATTGCCCCTTCTAAACAAGTTTCTGAATGTTGTTGTATCTCAGACTTCCTCATCTATAAAATTTATATAGTAATATCTATTCCATAGTATGGTTGGGAAGATTAAAAACTTTGGAATGGTATCTATCAGCTATTGTTACTCTTTTGGTTGGACTTTTTTGGTCTGTAAAGTATCTTTATAAGACTCTGTTCCTAGTTTTATCTTTTTCTTAAGTAATGTTTTCAGTATATTGAATAGTTAATGATTTATGTATATATCCTGACTCAGTGTATAATAAACCAAGGCATGTCATTCATTCTTTTTAACCAATATCATAGTGATTGAGACATGGGCTTCAGACCAGACTTACCTGGGTTTTTTTAGAGATATAATGCCTTTTTTTTTTAAATGAAAAATAAATTAATCTGTGTTTAAATATAATCTTTTTGAGTACTACTAAAATAGTATAGTAGAGTAGGATGTTTAAAGAATGGTTTCATATGTGTGGGTTCAAATCTTAGTTCTGGGTTAGAACTGTTAGAACTTTATGAGCCTCAGTTTTCCCCCTTTCTCTATTTTCCCTATATATAACATGATGTTGTTTGTATGTATTTTCTAGATTAGGAAGGAGTGGATGAGTGGATGAGATAATGACCTAATAACTATAAAAAAAAAAAATTCTAGGCTTCCTAGGTGGTGCTCGTGGTAAAGAATCTGCCTGCCAATATAGGAGACATAAGAGACAGGGGTTTGATCCCTGGGTTGGGAAGATCCCCTGGAGGAAGGCATGGCAACCCACTACAGTGTTCTCGCCTGGAGAATACCGTGGACAGAGGAGCCTGGCTGGCTACAGTCTATGGGGTTGCAAAGAGTCACACACGACTGAGTGACTTGACGCACAAACACATGCACGCACTTCTGGCTAAGATGGAGTAACAGGGACTTTAATTACACCCCCCCCCCCACACACACACTTAAAGCAGTCAGCATTATCTTGATACCAAAACCAGGCAAAGGAAATGACAGTCCAGCATCACTCATAAATGTAAATATTAAAATTATAAGCTAAAATTCAGCAAATAGAATCTAGCAGTGTGTAAAAGAATAATGTATCATGATCACTTAGGGCTTATCTTAGGAATACAAGTTAGTTTAACACTAAACAATCACTATAATTTACCACATCTGTTTGTTGTTCAGTCGCTAAGTCATGTCCGATTCTTTGTGACCCCATGAACTGCAGCATACCAGGCTTTCCTTGTCCTTCACTATCTCTCTGAATTTGCTCAAACTCATTGAGTCCGTGATGCCATCCAGCCATCTCATCCTCTGTCATCCCCTTGTCCTCTTGCCCTCAATCTTTCCCAGCATCAGGGTCTTTTCCAGTGAGTCAGCTCTTTGCATCAATCAGGTGGCCAAAGTATTGGAACTTCAGCTGCAGGATCAGTCCTTCCAATGATTATTCAGGGTTGATTTCAACTAACTAAAAATCAAGTCATGTGATCATCTCTGTAGCTACAGAGAAAACATTTGACAGAACTGAACACTCCTTCTGGATTAAAAAGTCTCAGCAAACTAGGAATGCAAGTTAATGTCTTCAACATGGTAGAACATCTAAGAAAAATCAATAGCTAATATCATACATAGTAATGAAAGGCTGAATGCTTTCCTCTTCAGATCAGGACCAAGATACGGATATCCACTCTCACCAGTTCTTTTCATCCTTAATCTAAGGATTCTAGGTAGTGTATTCAGGCAGAAGAAAAACATCCCAATTAGAAAGGAGGAATAAAACTGTCATTTTTCACAAGATGACATGATTCAGCTACTAGAACAAGGAAGTGAGTTAAGTAAGTTTCAGAATACAAGGTTAATGTACGGAAATCAGTTTGCTTCTGTGTAACAGCAATGAACATTTGGAAATTAAAATTTAAAACTAAGGAATGCCAAAGTAATATTAAATAAATATGAAATACTTAGGGATAAATCTGACAAAAGATAAAACTCCATATACTGGAAACTTCAAAACATAGTCAAGAAAAATTAAATAGATCTAAGTAAATGATAAGGTGAACCATCTTCATGGATCAGTAAACTTAATATTGTGAAGATGTCAATTGTCCCGAAAGTAATGTATAGACTGTATGGATCAAAATCCCATTAAAGTTTTTTTTGTAGAATTGACATGATTCTAAAATTCATGTGGAAATACAAAGGATCTAAACGAGTCAAAATAGTCTTGGCAAGTTGGAGATCTATCTGACTTCAAGATTTATAAAGCTCCAGTAATTTAGAAAATGTGTTATTGATGTCAAGAAACAAAACAATCAGTGGAATAGAGAGTCAGAAGAAAAAAAAGTATAAAACACATATGGACAACTGATTTAAAATAATGTGCAGAAGCATTTTTAATGGCAAAACAATAGACTTTTCAACATACAGCACTGGAACAATTAGATATCTATATGAGATAAAATGAACTTCAATCTATACTTCATACCATACTTAATTACCTCAAAATGTATCAAAGACCTAAATATAAAGTTTAAAATTATAAAACTTCTAGAAGAAAAAGTTGGGTTAGGGAATAATTTCTTAGGTATAAACTATAAGCATGATCCACAAAAATAACAAATTGGTAATTCATACTTTTTAAAAATTAAAAGCTTTTTCTCTTTAAAAAGCTGTTAAGAGAATGAAAAAATAAATCACAGATTGGGATAAAATAAATCATCTCTCTGATAAATCCACAATATATAAAGAACTCTTAAAACTCAACAATTAAACAGTCTAGTTTTAAAAGTCAGAAGATTTGAAATACCTCATGAAAGTATGACAAACACATGGCAGATGAATGACAAACATTGAAATATGCTCAACATTATTAGTCATTATGGAAGTACAAATTAAAGTAACAGTGAGATACCATTGCACATCTACTAGATTGTCTAAAATTTTAAAAACTGATCATACTAACGTTGGTGAGGATATGGAGTGACTGGAATGCTCATATGGTTGCTGTGAGGATGTAAATGATGAAAGCCGTTTGGCAAACAGTTCTGTAGTTTAACAAGTTTAATCTACCTACTATATGAGCCCATCACTTCACATTTAGATATTTGCTTAGGAGAAATGAAAGCACATGCTTATGCAAAGATTTATAAACAAATGCTTATATCAGATTTATTTGTAATGGCCAAAACCCAGAAACATGTCACATGTCCATCGACAGGCAAATGTAGAAACAAACTTTGCTATTCTATAAAATTGAATTTTCTTTAATAATAAAAAGAAACATTGATACCTGCTCTAACATGAATGAATGTTTAAAATATTGTGCTGAATGAAAAGGGCATATGTGTGATTACATTTATATAAAATTCTGACAACTACAAAGTGATATATAGTGACAGAAGGCAGACTGGAAGTTGCTTTAGGGACAAGGTGGCTGGGATGGAGTGGGAATGAGGGATGACAAAGGAGCACAAGGAATTGGGGACATGATTGACATGACTGTTATCCTGACCGGTGATGGTTTCAGGAGTGTGTGAAAGTGTTAGATGCTCAGTCGTGTCCTACTCTTTATGACCCCATGGACTGTAACCTGCCAGTCTCCTCTGCCCATGAAATTCTCCAGGTAAGAATACTGGAGTGGTAGCCTTTCTTTTCTCTAGGGGATTTTCTACCCTGGAGATCAAACCCAGGTTTCCTGCATTGTGGGCAGATTCTTTACCATCTGAGCCACCAGATAAGTGTATATGTATGTCAAAACTCGTTAAATCGACGCTTTAAGAGTGTGTAACCTATCTCTTGGAACACTGTTCAGCAATAAGAAGGAACCAACCATGGTCATATACCGTGATATGGTTGAACATCAAAAACATGCTCAGTGAAAAAAAGCAGATGCAGAAACCACATTTATGTGAGATGTCCAAAAAAGGGGGTGAAACTGTAAAGACAAAAAGATTAGTGGTTGCCTGAGGCGAAGGGGTGGGCGAAAACAGGCATTAATGGTAAATGTGCTTCAGAGATCGTTAGTTTGAAAACTGACTTATGGTGTTGGTAGAAAAATTATTTAAAAAGTCACTGAATTATGATTTAGAAAATGGTGAATAATATGAAAAATATACCTCTATAAAGTTATCAAGTATACCTCAATAAAGATTTAAAAGGGAATAAAAAATCTGTCTGTGATTGTATCTAAGCTTCCATAAAAATATTTATTATTAGAATTATCAGCGGTAACGGACTTTAACATAATCTTTGAAAAAAGATTTTCAAAGCACAGTAATATATCTTCCTTAAAAGTCTGAGATTTCCACAGGTGATGTCATTGTATAGTTGGAAATACTAGAGGTTTGTTTTTGTTGTTGTTTTGTTGTTATTCCTTTGTGTGATACAAGGATTGGCTTTAGAGTGAATGTATGGATGAAAGGGCACTGACAACATTACATGCCCGTTAGGGGTCCACTTCATTTTGGATAAAAGGAGGCTATCCAGAGCAGAGTTCACAAACTACATATGGCCCATGGACCAAATCCAGTTGTGGCTGTTTTTTTTAACAACAGACCCGTGACCTAAGAATGATCTTTTACAGTTTTGTGTGTGAGTGCTAAGACGCTCAGTTGTATCTGACTCTTTGCGATCCCATGCACTGCGGCACGCCAGGCTTCCCTATCCATCACCAACTCCCGGAGCTTGCTCAAACTCATGTCCATCAAGTTGGTGATGCCATCCAGCCATCTCATCCTCTGTTGTCCCCTTCTCCTCCTGCCTTCAATCTTTCCCAGCATCAGAGTCTTTTCTATGAGTCAGCCCTTTGGATCAGGTGGCCAAAGTATTGGAGCTTCACCTTCGGCCTCAGTCCTTCTAATGAGTATTCAGGGTTGATTTTATTTAGGATTGACTGGTTTGATCTTCTTGCAGTCCAAGGGACTCTCAAGAGTCTTCTCCAACACCAGAGTTCAGAAGTGTCAATATATATTATATGTAGTGAATCAATAATTTATAAAAGTTGAACTTAAACTTTTCAAACAATCCTTGTCAGTAATACTGAAAGTAAAAATTTTAATTCTTGAGGTTTCACAAAGTGAGAGTCAGAATTAAGAGTGTTGTCCTCCATCCATTGTAGGCATGTTTAGTCAGGTGTGTATTTTGACATTACACAGAAAAACTAAACAGTGTCCAGATACTATATATGTCCAGATACTGTAACCTAAACCTGCCAGAATAAAGACTTTGAAGTAATTTTCAAAGGGTGTCTGTTAGTATTTTATAACATAACACAAATCTTTATGTTAGCTGTGAGGCTGTCAGAAATATGTTTTGTTTTTTTTCTCTGATAGATTGCTTGTTTGATTCAAGAATCTTGGCCTCCAGCCTACTTTTCCAGTAAGCCAGTCCCATTGTTGATTGGTTTTCTTAACATGTCCTTTATGATAAGGTAAAAGTTCTTTCTAATTTTCTGTTAATATTGACTTTCCCATTTTAAAGATACACATAGTATCTTTATATTTGTCAAAACCTGAAATGTTCTCTGTCTGTTTTCCTTCCTTCACTTTTGTTAATATTGACTTCTTCACATATTTCGAAATCATATGTGGTAGTATTGTAGTTAGGTTTCATTCGCTGAGATGGATGGAGATCAAAGATAGAACTTTTCACTAGGAAAAAAAATTCTTGAGCCGTAAAATATGGTACATTAGGACTTGCAGTAGGGGCATTTATCAAGAGGAAAGGACATGAACTGTAGTTTAATGGAAAGCATGGAATGTGCTCATTTGGTTATTTAACCTCTCATAGTATTTCATACTGTAGTGAATTACGACTCTTGTGGCCTATTATGTCCATGCCTGAAAGAGCCTATAAAATCTGACCCATGTTTCTGTGTATGTTTTCAAGTAGCAACTAGCTGAGTTTTGTCTCTGAATCCAGTTCAGTAGAATATCACATATGTAGAAATCATTACTGTAGTTTTCATCCGTTTTAGACTTTGATTTTCAAATCAGGTGTAACCTAGAAATCTTCCAGGATTAATAAAGTTAGATGAAGTTTCAGAATAAAAATATAGATTTGTGATATAATGCACAATGGACCTTTCAAAGGGTGCTGCTGCTAAGTCGCTTCAGTCGCGTCTGACTCTGTGCGACCCCAGAGATGGCAGCCCACCAGGCTCCCCTGTCCCCGGGATTCTCAAGGCAAGTGCAGTGTACTCTAAAATCCACTCAGTTTCAGGTTACGTTTTGGAGTTTTGGCCCCTTTAAATGCTTTGGTGTTAGCACAGTAACTTCGTGGGATTTCCCATGCTTTGTAAAAGGTGTTTAGCTTTCAAAAGAATGTTTTGTGATGACCTGCTATAATTTCAGTCACCTTTTGCTGTTTTCATTTCAAAGTAATTCTTTTCAAGTATCCATGTACATACAAGCTTTTTAAAATGACTTTTCACCACAGTATTTTTAAAAAAACCGTAAAATCAGGAAACTTGATGGTTTATCTTTGTTTTATCTTAGAGCATTGGGGGCTCCTTGGGTTCATATCTCTTTAGAAGAGAAAACTGTAAAGAGAAAGTAAATTACATTCATAACATTTCGGGTAGGAAAATAATGAAATATTACAAATTTTCTTGGAATTCCTTGTTTAATAAAGTTTATTTAAGCTCTTCTTTGAAATAGGTTAAGCGTTTGTAAATACCCTCTACATTTGCACATCTTTTTCTTCAGTTTATTTTGAAAAATTTTGAATGAATGGAAAGTTGAAATTATAGTATAACAAACACCTATATACTCATCATCTTGATTCACTGATTTTTGTCGTATTTG
>SJYC01094038.1:0-84065 GCA_006408675.1 Madoqua kirkii | reverse complement strand
CCTCTGCAAGTTTGATATTTAGTTTTTTTGGCATTATATTCTTAGTACTTTTTATTCTTATTTGGGAGAATATTTTAAACTTTTGGAACCTTTTTTGACTTGCTTAGATTTTTGATATGTTCTAATTTAACTGCCTTAATGGTTGAAGAATGTATCCTTTTTAGTTTCTACTTAAAAAAAATTTCTCGAGACTTTCATTGTGGCCTGTAGTATAATATTAATATTCTTTCCCAAAGTATCACACGGACACCTGAAAATACATGTGCTCTGAGGCTTCTAAGTAAAGACTGAATGAATACCACAGTGGTAACTGAATAGGAAATGTCAAATCTTAAGTCAGCAATGGAGAAAGCCAAAGAAATAAATTTCAGGATTTTTAAAAAGGCTAGGATCTGGTTCTGGATACCACAGGGACTGAGTGTTAGTGCTCTGTGTGGGGATGGAGCAAGAACTCTCTGAAACAGGTTTAGCTGAAAACTATTGAAGATTTTTACATATTTCCTGACCCTGAGTAACTGCCCTTTCCCATGCTAGTAGGTGGCAGGAAAGGTGAAGACAAAGGTCTCTTACTGGGAGAGATCAGGAGTTGAGAAAATTTGAAAATAGAGAGATTAAGTGAATATATGTATATGGAATATTGAGAGACCCTCCCCTCCTCACCACCCTCTCTTCTGCCTTCCTCCCCACCCTCTACTCTCCCCTTACCTGGCTCCCAGAATTCTGGCCGCCAGACTAGGCAGGAGATTGTTGTTTAGGGGTGGAATCATGTGCAACTCTTTGCGACCCCATGGAGTTTAGATGAGGCTTAATTTAAGAATAATTAGCATAATTAGGCTTTTGAGCAGTTTTGTAACTTTTTTCTTCCCATTTGGACATTCATGGTAGTTTTACTCTTTCAGTCTTTGGATGAAGAGGTAATGTTCATCTTTGGTACTTTGATGAATATTATTGACATGATTTATTTGTAGGCTTTTTCTTTTTAATGTAGTTTGTTTTCAGGCTCCCTTTTCCCTAAGCAACTCTTTGCGACCCCATGGAGTTTAGATGAGGCTTAATTTAAGAATAATTAGCATAATTAGGCTTTTGAGCAGTTTTGTAACTTTTTTCTTCCCATTTGGACATTCATGGTAGTTTTACTCTTTCAGTCTTTGGATGAAGAGGTAATGTTCATCTTTGGTACTTTGATGAATATTATTGACATGATTTATTTGTAGGCTTTTTCTTTTTAATGTAGTTTGTTTTCAGGCTCCTTTTTCCCTACCTTCTACCCTCCTCCCTCTTTCTCTGTCCTTTTATTTTTTTCCTTCTTTTAATAGCTTTCTGAAGTTTTTCTTTTTCCTTATTGCTTTTTTTTCTTTTCTACTTTTCCCTTTCTCCTTGTTTATTCACCTGCAGATTGGAAAGACATGGAAAGAGAAATAAGTTTATAGGAAGATTAATATGAATTACTTGAAAGTGAATACCACAGAATAGTTTTTCAATGATGTGCAACTTACTAATATGATAACATTGAATATCTAGTCAAAAAATGTTGCTTGATAGATGCAGCCTCAGTTACTTGTGCTTAGTTGCCCTGTCGTGTCTGACTCTCTGTGGCTCCTTTGACTGTAGCCCACCAGGCTCCTCTGTCCATGGAATTTTCCAGGCAAGTGCACTGGAATGGGTTGCCATTTTCCTACCCCAGGGAATCTTCCCCATCCAGGGATCGAACCCACCTCTCATACGTATATCCTGCATTGACAGGAGGAGTCTTTACCACTAGTGCCTCCTATAACTAACAAATCAGTTGTTTATATTAAACAATATTTTTAATATAAATGTTTGTTCTCTAAAGATGTTTAAATATTTTTCTGTAATCTTATTCACATTATTTATTCATTACATCATAAAACATTTGAAATATATTTTAAAATATATTTGACACTCTTTGAATTATTACTAATTCCAATTAGTGGCATCAGTACATTTATTATGAAACACTGATTCCTCCTGGGAGTGAGTGAAGTCCTACTTTCCTATTTATTTTCTTCTGTCCCCAGACAGATTCCTACTAGTATCATATGACATCTGCTTAAGTAAATAAGAGAGTAAAGTATTCTAAAGAAACAGTGTATTTTCAAAATATATATGCTACTTGTTGTATTTTAATTTAGAAGCTATTGCTAAATCTTTTCTTTTAATTTATTAATATGAAACTAGAACATAAACTCTTAAAAGTAATTTGGATTGATGAAAGGTTCTGAAAACTCCATTAAGTATAACTGAAATTTTGAAGAACATCTTTTAAACATAATAGCCTAGCTTTGACATGAATGATTATCGTAGCATTAAAGGAAAACCAGCTGTAGCCCTTTTACAGTCACGTGAATATCCAGGATGAGAGGTTAGATAACATCACCAGCTCAATGGACGTGAAATTTGAGCAAACCCAGGAGATAGTGGGGACAGAGGAGCGTGGAGTGCTACAGTCCATGGCATCTCAAAGAGTCAGATACAATTTAAGAAATGAACAACAAAATATCCAGATTTTGAGAACTTGTAAATGATGCTATTAGCAAACAAAACATTCTCGTAACAGGAGAGAAAATAAAAAAACAACGGGATAGAGCAGCTCAGATTTTTGTTTACGCTGAATCATGCCAAGACCTGATTTAATAGTGTTTCTTGTCTGGGCTTCAGATATACTTGGATCTTTGACATACGTGATATAAAGGCCCTGTCTTTGATGTGCTTTTTTCCTCCTTTTTAAAGTTGTAGACGTGGTCCCTTCCTAGGTGTGCATCACTGTATTTTGCTTGTGTAATAGTGAATTGTTTCGTGACAAGAATCTTGTCAACTTGGCAGCTGATGAAAGATGATGTATATGGTAACAAAAATAAACAAGTTCAGGGGTAGGGAATATAAACATAGTAAAATCTTGTGTTGAAATCAGAGCCTTCAGGTTTAGCAAACATGTTAGAACAGGAGAAGTGAGTGTGTTGGAGTTTAGTTAAAACAAGATGTGAATAGTATAGCACATGGAAAATGAAGGCTTATTTTGAAGGCCCTAGGTCCTCAAGTTGAGAAAGCTGCAAGCGAGGAGTATTGCTGGAAACAATCAGGTACAAACAGTAGTTGGATACAAGGCAGCAGCTCATGGGCACATGCTCACTGCCACTTCCGTCCTCCTCTTCCTCCATTTCTTCCAGTTGATGATTAACTTTTCTTTGGTTGCTGCAGTGTATTTTTTGGCATACTTCAGTGTACTGTGTCACAGACAAATTTAAAAGTGGAAAATAAGCTGTAGAACATACAAGTCAAATTCTGTACTTTTTAGTTCTCATTAAAAATAAAGGAAGTAGATTGGCAGTAAATCTAAGAGTATGGAGTTAAGAGGAGAATATAGTATTTATTCAGGGCCCAGTATATGTCAATATACTAGGCGCTTCATTGTGATACTCAGCGCTTCACTGTGAGAGATGTGTATTTATTTAATTGGGATGAATAGTCTTTGTAGTATTCTAGGTTAGAGACTTTGGTTGGATTTTTATCAGTGCTCTTACCAGTGGGAATATTAGAATTAAAAAGAGTTTATTATCATTTCTACTTTTCTTAGCAATACTGTTGTGAAATCAGATGCTAATTTCTCAGAACTTTTGGGAACTGAAAGTGTCACTCTCCCCTTCCATCAGATATAAATAATACCATAAGGAAAACCATACCATTTGAGAGAAACAGCATTAACTCAACAACGTAGTGATCACTGATCAACAGAAAAATATAAATGTGACATAACATGGTGTAGGGGAGTACACTGACTTGCTTTCCTTTGTTTGCAAACCCATTTCTTGCCTTGTCAGTATACTGCACACACAGCTTTCTTTTGTTAGCTTTATTTCAAAAACCAGTGATAAATATGACAGCTTTTACCAAATTCTGTCTTTATCAAAATCCTAGAAAGTGAATGGATCTGAAAGAGAATCCCCTGGGATTTTCATTAGTATTGTTGTTGCTGTTGTTCGGTCACCCAGTCGTGTCCAACTCTTTGCTACCTCATGGACTGCAGCACGCCAGGACCCCATGGACTGTAGACCCCATGGACTGTAGCGTGGCCATGGCGTCAGTGATGCCATCCAGCATTCATTCATTAATGGTACTTCTAAACAGATGATAATATTTAGAAATACAGTATTTATAGTAAACAATAAAAAAGCTCTAAGATCCTATTAAGAATTATTAAACATATTAAATATAAAGACAAAATTAAGCATTTTTCAGATAGATTATCATGACCAATGATAAAGGCTGCTTCTGCCTCATAGGGCTCATAGATGTTGGTAAAGGTATTGACTGGTTAAAGTGATATAAAGCATAACTCATACTGCAGCTTGTCTTTGCATGAATTTTCATTTCTTTGGAGGCAAATAATGTATTCTAGTGCAGGAGCTGGAAAACAGTGGCTCTGTGGTCTGTTTTTATGCCACCTATGAACTTAGAATGGTCTTTTAAAAGATTGTATAAAAAGAGAATGCAAAAGAAGTCATACGTGACCCTCCACGCCTAAAATATTTACTCTTTGGTCCTTTACAGAAAAAATTTTGCCAACCCTAAAATGCAAAGATAGAAAACATAAGCGTGGGAAGTTCTGGTTCCAAGTGAGCTGGTGTAATAATCACCTGACTCTGTGTCTCTCTCAGTGAGTACACCTATTGTAAAACTTGGACAGAATGCTTGGAGCAGCTTTCTGAAGACTCTGAATAGTAAAAAGTAGCAAGAGAATTAGGGAAGACCAAACTTTGAAATGCCACCAGACTGGGGGTGAGTTTTCCATTTTTCTAATTGTGTTGTCACATGGCCTGGTCTCAGCATGGTGTGGAACCAGGCAGTAGACATTGGTGTGGACAGAGAGAGCCCCAGGAGGGCTCTAAGAGAAGCCCTCAACCTCAGGCTTGGAATATAAGAGATTATGGCTCCTAACAGTGATAGTGGGCACAGAAGAAGACATAGGTATCTAAAGCTGAGGAAAGGGGTTGCCTGCCTTTCTGTTGGAGGATCTATGGTTGTGAGAGGTTGAGACGTGCAACCTGTTCTTTTTTCTCTGAATTCCTGCCAGTTGGCCCCCCCTGCCTGAACACTTGGAGAAAGTAAGAGGCAAAGTGTAAATAAAACCTCAGCTTTCTGGGCAGAGTGCTGAAAAGGGAGAGCCCCAGGGAATCAGAAAGTACTCATTTATCTACAAGAGACGGGAATTTAAGAAAGGGATCTCAGAAGAATTAATGTAGAAACTCCTGGAGATGAAATTAATGGAAGTGACAGAGGAAAGAGTCAGAGAACTTGAAGATAGATCATAAAAATTACGCAGTCTAAAAAACAGAGATGAAAGATTGGGGAGGGGGAAAGAGCATCAAGGCCCTATGGAACGATAACAGAGCTCTAACTTTCGTATCATTGGCATCTCGAAAGGAGGGAGTGTTGTGCAGAAAATTACTTTTTAAAAAATGGCTAGATTACAGACAAACTCTTATATAGTGATGGTAGGAATACAAAATAGTACAGCCACTCTAGAAACAGTTTGATAGTAACTTGTAAAGGTAAACATATATTTACTGTAAGGTCCACCAATTCCATTCCCATAGATTTGAAACATTTATGGTGAAATCAAAACATAACATTCACACAGATAGCCACACAAATATTTGTAGGAATTGTATTGATAATTATCAAAAGATGGAAAAAACCCAGTTATCCTTCTATACATGAATGGCTTTTAAAAAAACCCTCCAATACATCTGTGTAGTGGAATACTACTCAGTGATTTTAAAAGAATGTGTGAACTATTGATAGACACAATAATTTAGGACATTTTCTCAAAAGGTTGCATACTGTAACCTGATTGAAAGTAGTCTCAGAAAGTAACATACTGACACCAAAAGCATAGGCAACAAAAGAGATAAATTGTATTTTATCAAATACATAAGACTCTTGTGCATCAAAGGATACTATTGACAGAATGAAATGGCAACCCACTGAATGGCAGAAAATATATGATAAGAAGCATAGCTAAAATATAAAGTACTCTTATACCTCAATAATAAAAAGACATAAGATGAGCAAAGGATTTGAATACATGGGTTGGGAAGATGCCCTGGAGAAGGGAATGGCTACCCACTCCAGTATTCTTACCTGGAGAATTCAACAGTCACGTGAATATCCAGGATGAGAGGTTAGATAACATCACCAGCTCAATGGACGTGAAATTTGAGCAAACCCAGGAGATAGTGGGGACAGAGGAGCGTGGAGTGCTACAGTCCATGGCATCTCAAAGAGTCAGATACAATTTAAGAAATGAACAACAAAATATCCAGATTTTGAGAACTTGTAAATGATGCTATTAGCAAACAAAACATTCTCGTAACAGGAGAGAAAATAAAAAAACAACGGGATAGAGCAGCTCAGATTTTTGTTTACGCTGAATCATGCCAAGACCTGATTTAATAGTGTTTCTTGTCTGGGCTTCAGATATACTTGGATCTTTGACATACGTGATATAAAGGCCCTGTCTTTGATGTGCTTTTTTCCTCCTTTTTAAAGTTGTAGACGTGGTCCCTTCCTAGGTGTGCATCACTGTATTTTGCTTGTGTAATAGTGAATTGTTTCGTGACAAGAATCTTGTCAACTTGGCAGCTGATGAAAGATGATGTATATGGTAACAAAAATAAACAAGTTCAGGGGTAGGGAATATAAACATAGTAAAATCTTGTGTTGAAATCAGAGCCTTCAGGTTTAGCAAACATGTTAGAACAGGAGAAGTGAGTGTGTTGGAGTTTAGTTAAAACAAGATGTGAATAGTATAGCACATGGAAAATGAAGGCTTATTTTGAAGGCCCTAGGTCCTCAAGTTGAGAAAGCTGCAAGCGAGGAGTATTGCTGGAAACAATCAGGTACAAACAGTAGTTGGATACAAGGCAGCAGCTCATGGGCACATGCTCACTGCCACTTCCGCTCCTCCTCTTCCTCCATTTCTTCCAGTTGATGATTAACTTTTCTTTGGTTGCTGCAGTGTATTTTTTGGCATACTTCAGTGTACTGTGTCACAGACAAATTTAAAAGTGGAAAATAAGCTGTAGAACATACAAGTCAAATTCTGTACTTTTTAGTTCTCATTAAAAATAAAGGAAGTAGATTGGCAGTAAATCTAAGAGTATGGAGTTAAGAGGAGAATATAGTATTTATTCAGGGCCCAGTATATGTCAATATACTAGGCGCTTCATTGTGATACTCAGCGCTTCACTGTGAGAGATGTGTATTTATTTAATTGGGATGAATAGTCTTTGTAGTATTCTAGGTTAGAGACTTTGGTTGGATTTTTATCAGTGCTCTTACCAGTGGGAATATTAGAATTAAAAAGAGTTTATTATCATTTCTACTTTTCTTAGCAATACTGTTGTGAAATCAGATGCTAATGTCTCAGAACTTTTGGGAACTGAAAGTGTCACTCTCCCCTTCCATCAGATATAAATAATACCATAAGGAAAACCATTGCATTTGAGAGAAACAGTATTAACTCAACAACGTAGTGATCACTGATCAACAGAAAAATATAAATGTGACATAACATGGTGTAGGGGAGTACACTGACTTGCTTTCCTTTGTTTGCAAACCCATTTCTTGCCTTGTCAGTATACTGCACACACAGCTTTCTTTTGTTAGCTTTATTTCAAAAACCAGTGATAAATATGACAGCTTTTACCAAATTCTGTCTTTATCAAAATCCTAGAAAGTGAATGGATCTGAAAGAGAATCCCCTGGGATTTTCATTAGTATTGTTGTTGCTGTTGTTCGGTCACCCAGTCGTGTCCAACTCTTTGCTACCTCATGGACTGCAGCACGCCAGGACCCCATGGACTGTAGACCCCATGGACTGTAGCGTGGCCATGGCGTCAGTGATGCCATCCAGCATTCATTCATTAATGGTACTTCTAAACAGATGATAATATTTAGAAATACAGTATTTATAGTAAACAATAAAAAAGCTCTAAGATCCTATTAAGAATTATTAAACATATTAAATATAAAGACAAAATTAAGCATTTTTCAGATAGATTATCATGACCAATGATAAAGGCTGCTTCTGCCTCATAGGGCTCATAGATTTTGGTAAAGGTATTGACTTGTTAAAGTGATATAAAGCATAACTCATACTGCAGCTTGTCTTTGCATGAATTTTCATTTCTTTGGAGGCAAATAATGTATTCTAGTGCAGGAGCTGGAAAACAGTGGCTCTGTGGTCTGTTTTTATGCCACCTATGAACTTAGAATGGTCTTTTAAAAGATTGTAGAAAAAGAGTATGCAAAAGAAGTCATACGTGACCCTCCACGCCTAAAATATTTACTCTTTGGTCCTTTACAGAAAAAATTTTACCAACCCTAAAATGCAAAGATATAAAACATAAGCGTGGGAAGTTCTGGTTCCAAGTGAGCTGGTGTAATAATCACCTGACTCTGTGTCTCTCTCAGTGAGTACACCTATTGTAAAACTTGGACAGAATGCTCGGAGCAGCTTTCTGAAGACTCTGAATAGAAAAAGTAGCAAGAGAATTAGGGAAGACCAAACTTTGAAATGCCACCAGACTGGGGGTGAGTTTTCCATTTTTCTAATTGTGTTGTCACATGGCCTGGTCTCAGCATGGTGTGGAACCAGGCAGTAGACATTGGTGTGGACAGAGAGAGCCCCAGGAGGGCTCTAAGAGAAGCCCTCAACCTCAGGCTTGGAACATAAGAGATTATGGCTCCTAACAGTGATAGTGGGCACAGAAGAAGACATAGGTATCTAAAGCTGAGGAAAGGGGTTGCCTGCCTTTCTGTTGGAGGATCTATGGTTGTGAGAGGTTGAGACGTGCAACCTGTTCTTTTTTCTCTGAATTCCTGCCAGTTGGCCCCCCCTGCCTGAACACTTGGAGAAAGTAAGAGGCAAAGTGTAAATAAAACCTCAGCTTTCTGGGCAGAGTGCTGAAAAGGGAGAGCCCCAGGGAATCAGAAAGTACTCATTTATCTACAAGAGACGGGAATTTAAGAAAGGGATCTCAGAAGAATTAATGTAGAAACTCCTGGAGATGAAATTAATGGAAGTGACAGAGGAAAGAGTCAGAGAACTTGAAGATAGATCATAAAAATTACGCAGTCTAAAAAACAGAGATGAAAGATTGGGGAGGGGGAAAGAGCATCAAGGCCCTATGGAACGATAACAGAGCTCTAACTTTCGTATCATTGGCATCTCGAAAGGAGGGAGTGTTGTGCAGAAAATTACTTTTTAAAAAATGGCTAGATTACAGACAAACTCTTATATAGTGATGGTAGGAATACAAAATAGTACAGCCACTCTAGAAACAGTTTGATAGTAACTTGTAAAGGTAAACATATATTTACTGTAAGGTCCACCAATTCCATTCCCATAGATTTGAAACATTTATGGTGAAATCAAAACATAACATTCACACAGATAGCCACACAAATATTTGTAGGAATTGTATTGATAATTATCAAAAGATGGAAAAAACCCAGTTATCCTTCTATACATGAATGGCTTTTAAAAAAACCCTCCAATACATCTGTGTAGTGGAATACTACTCAGTGATTTTAAAAGAATGTGTGAACTATTGATAGACACAATAATTTAGGACATTTTCTCAAAAGGTTGCATA
Organism: Madoqua kirkii; assembly: GCA_006408675.1. Lineage (NCBI taxonomy): Eukaryota > Metazoa > Chordata > Mammalia > Artiodactyla > Bovidae > Madoqua > Madoqua kirkii. The sequence goes on along the minus strand of SJYC01094038.1, from coordinate 74,385 downwards.
CTGTAACCTGATTGAAAGTAGTCTCAGAAAGTAACATACTGACACCAAAAGCATAGGCAACAAAAGAGATAAATTGTATTTTATCAAATACATAAGACTCTTGTGCATCAAAGGATACTATTGACAGAATGAAATGGCAACCCACTGAATGGCAGAAAATATATGATAAGAAGCATAGCTAAAATATAAAGTACTCTTATACCTCAATAATAAAAAGACATAAGATGAGCAAAGGATTTGAATACATGGGTTGGGAAGATGCCCTGGAGAAGGGAATGGCTACCCACTCCAGTATTCTTACCTGGAGAATTCATGAACAGAAGAGCCTAGTGGGCTACAATCCATGGGGTTGCAAAGAGTTGGAGACGACTGAGCAACCAACACTTTGACTTTTTTCACTTCTCCAAATAAGATGCAGAAATGGCCAGTAAGCACATGAAAAGAAACTCAGCATCATTAGCATCAAGAAAATGCAAATTAAAATCAAAAGGAGATATTGTATTATGCCTATTGAAATGGCTGTTATCAGAAAAGCAGAGATTAGTGCTGGTGAGAATATGGAGAAGTTGGAAGCCTGGTGCAGTGCTGGTGGGGATGTGAAGTGGTGTAGGTGCTGTGGAAGATGGTGTGGTGGTTCCTCAAAAAACTAAACATACGTACCATAAGATTCATCAGTTCCACTTACAGATGCATACATATAGAACTGAAAGCAGGGACATAGATAGATAGATATTCATAGCAGCGTGGTTCACAGACGTCAAAGGATAGATGGATGGACAGAATGTGTATGTGCAGACAATAGAATGTTATTCAGCCTTAAGAAGGGAGGAAATGCTGATATTTGCTACAACATGAATGAAACTTGGAGACATTATGCTAAATGAAATAAGCCAGTTGCAAAAGGACAAATATGTGATTTCAAATATTATATGAGCTGCTTAGAGCAGTTAAATTCATAGAGACAGAAAACAGAACAGTGGTTGTCGGGGGCTTAGGGTTGAAGGGAATTGGAAGTTAGTGTTTAATGGATACGGAGTTTTAGATGCGGAAGACAGAATAAGTGCTGGAGCTAAGATGGTCAGAGCCGCCCAACAACGCGAAGGGCTTAATGCCACTGAACCACGCACTTCAGAATGGTTAAAATGGTGGATTTTATGAATATCACAGTTTTTTAAATTTTGGAGGAGAGAAAGGTTACATGTTGTTCCATCTGTATGATCTTTTAGCAAAAACTAAGCCATCGTGACAAGTCACTAGTTGCCAGGAGTCAGGAATGGCTAAGGGAGGTCACGTGAGGGAGGGTTTTTGGTTCTGCGTGTAGTATTGTGATGGCGGTTGCTCAGAATTTGCATGAGTTAAAATTGATAGAACTGAACACCCTGAAAAGGTCAATTTTACTGCCTTTCAATTAAACAAATATAATTATCAATATATATATAGGCCTGTTAGGACCATTGCTCAGGGTGGGAGGGGGGTGTCCCTCAGTACCAACGGTGGGAATGGATTTTATTTTGTTTCAAGGAAACATGAAGAGATAAAGTATGCCTTGTTTTTTGTTTTTTGTTTTTTGTTTTACCATTGTAAAGGACTAGTTTTATAATTTAAAATGCTAAGCTAAAGCTAGTGTTCTTTTTTTTTTGTAATTAACAAGTGGTAACATGTATATTATATTTGAAAGATACCAATAGCGTAAATAAGATTATAACATTTTAAAATTGCAATTGGTAACATTTTAGTACTGCTCATTATTGCTCTTTCTCTATATGTGTATTTTGTGTGTATGTGTTTATAGCAGAGCAGAAACCTTATTTGTGTCATCAGGGCTTTGGGAAAAGGGAGGAGATTTGCAAGGCACTATGTGTTTATTTCTTATTTATGTAATTACTGTTATACTATATTTTGAATTTTCTCTTTTCCTTAAATAGTGTATCTTGAATATCTTCCAAAATTATTAAAATTCTTGCAAAAGCATTATTTTCATAGTAGTATCTTGTGGATATATCATAATTTATTCAACCTCAGTCCTTCTTTTGGACCGTTTAGGTTTTTTCCAACATCATTTGTTGGTTTATTTGGGTGTGCTGGGTCTTACTAATATTACAGTTGCCACACACAGCATCTTCACTGTGGCATATGGAATCTTTTGTTGCAGCCAGTCGGCTTCTCTCCAGTTGTGGCGTGGGCGCAGTAGTTGCGGCACGTGGCCCTAGTTGCCCCACAGTGGGTGGGTTCTTAGTTCTCTGACCAGGGATCTAACCCATGTCCCCTTCATTGGAAGGTAGATTCTTAACCACTGGTCACTGTAAGTGTCATTCCTATGAATGTATATCACGTTTCTCGTGTGCACAGAATACATCTGTGTATAAATGTACAGCCCTATTGAAAAGTCTGAATTTAGGGAAATGCAAACATGAATAGTCTTCCCCACTCCCTGATTCCAAGTGTGCCATGCACAGTTTCGCTTCTGTCTTATGCACAGGCATGTGAGGTGAGTGACAGACATAATTCCAGTGATCTAATTCAGAAATTAAAAGTGCAGTGAGATCCAGTTCAAAACTCTGATCTCATATCCAGAGATTTTCCTGTTCAGGTTGGAACCAGGCTTTTATGGCTCATGATCTGAAGCAAGGAGAGCTTATTAAAATTGCATTCACACCTTCTTCCGCTCTAGAGTGTAGAGTGTGGCAGTGACTTAATTCAGCTGTAAAGGCCTCGCTCCACGACGGGTTCCAGGCATAACTCCTCTGGGGTGAAGGCTTAACAAAGGGAGTAGAAGCAGCTGCCCTGTCTTAGCTGCTTGTGTTTGTGGCCCCACTTTGGTTGTTGCTGCTCCTCTGACCAGCTCTTCCCATTTGATGTCCTTCAAGCATATGTTTGTTCAACCACCAGTTCCCTCTTCTCACAGTGCCCCCAGTCTACACAGGAGCTTCTTGGAGCCTTGCCTCTTGGCCTGCTTTTACTTTGCATGGTTGTTGATTATGGTGAGAATGTTATGACCTTAATTGTTGGTATCTTTCTTTAGAATATAGAGTGTGGATGCAAGCATGCGTGCTAAGTCATGTTTGACTTTTGGTGACCCCATAGACTGTAGCCCGCCAGGCTCCTCCGTCCATGGAATTTTCCAGGCAATAATACTGGAAGTGTGTTGCTATGCCCTCCTCCTGGAGATCTTCACGACCGAGGGATCACAATTGCGTCTCTTACGTCTTCTGCATTGGCCGCTGGGTTCTTTACCACTAGTGCCACCTGGGAAGGCCAAGAACATAGGGCATTAAATGCCTTTTTTGCTTTCAGACGTAGGCTGTGGTCATCAGTCCTGAACAAACTTCCAAAAGGCTGCATGCAATATCTTGTTTCAAGTGTGTATGTAAAATCTGCGGCAGTTGTCAGAACAGTTGCTGAGCATTTTTCCTACTTTTATTTTAAATGGCAATTCAATTCTTAGCTTGAAAAAACACTTTTTTGCCTCGTCTGCATAAGTAGATGCATTGTAGGATACATTGAAAGTCTATCAGCACCCAACAAAGCTTTCTGTTAAACACACAAAACCAAAATCATTTCTGTTGTAGCGACGATGAATGGTTTCTTTTAGCCACTACTTTCCCAGGCATCCTTTGCTCTGTCTTCCTCACCGGGGGTCTGCAAACTGTGGCCTGTGGGACCCTTACAGCTCCCCAGCTGTTTTTGTAAGTTAAACTTCCTTGGAGCACAGCTGTGGTCACTGTTCATGCATTCTCTAGAATGACTTTTGCACCGCAACAGCAGAATTGAGTATTTGTACAGCCTGCAAAGCATTCCTCACCGGGGGTCTGCAAACTGTGGCCTGTGGGACCCTTACAGCTCCCCAGCTGTTTTTGTAAGTTAAACTTCCTTGGAGCACAGCTGTGGTCACTGTTCATGCATTCTCTAGAATGACTTTTGCACCGCAACAGCAGAATTGAGTATTTGTGACAGCCTGCAAAGCCCCAAATATTTTCTCTGACCAGTTATAGAGAAAAGTTTGCCAGCTCCTGTTATACACCCTTCTTCTAAAATTCTTTCTAAAACATAGCTCAGAAATACCAGTTGTTTACTTAATGAACGTTAAGTAGCTTCTCATGGTTGGCAGAATATAGTCTAAAATCTTCAGGGCTTCCTAGGTGTTGCCAGTGGTAAAGACCCCACCTGCCAATGCAGGAGGCATATGAAATGCAGATTCAATCCCTGAGTCTGGAAGATCCCCTGGAGGAGGAAGGGCAAGGCAACCCACTCCAGTATTCTTGCCTGGAGAATCATGGATGGAGGAGCCTGGTGGGCTACAGTCCATGGGGTCACAAAGAGTCCGAAACAAGGGAGGCGACTTAGGATGCACACATTCTAAACTCTTTAGCTATAGATTCAATCTTTTTACAGCATAGTCTCAAATCACTATGCCAAGTTCAGATTCAGGGTTTCCTGTTATTTTCAGTGATGTAGCTTGATGTCTGACATTGCAAATTGGCTGAGTTTGGCTCCCAGATTTGTTTTGTTTTATTGATTCAGCATTTAAAAACTAGATGATATCACCCAGAAATCCAGATTCCTTGTTATTCTTGATGAGTCAAGAGTTCTGATAAGTGGCCCCAGAGACCTCAGTGTAACGTTCTGTTAGCACTGAGTGGCCACTGCCCCCTCCCTGTGGGGCAGTGCTGTTCACCCCTGCACAGCCTGTGCCCTGCAGGTCATATATGCACATGCACTCAAACCCAGTCCGCTTCAATCGTGCATGTTACCACCTCTGGCCACTGGAGGCATTTGAGTTTGCAGCCAACCCTGGGCAGTGAGCTGCCTCCTGGTCGCCTGAACCACCTGTTCTCACAGTACCATGTGCTGCTCCCTTTGCCTCGTAGATCCTCTTTGTCTTCAGAACTCTTCATCCTTTAAGCCTCCATTTAAATATCACCTCTGTGAGGTGATATTCCCTGTCACAGTCACTTCTTCTGTACCCTTGTGGCGCTTTGTTGATTTAGTTTGAGTGGCACCTGTAGTGTTGTATTTTAGTGACCACATGGTAAGCTCCTTGATGGTAAGATTTGTATCTTCCTCATCTTTCCGTTCCTAGGCCCCAGTCAATGCTTGACAAAGATTGAAGGCCAAGTGAATGTTGCTAGATTGTGTGCTGTGAACATCTAAAAGCTGGGAATGTAGAAAAGGATTCATTCGGCAGAAAGAACAATTTTCACTTTTCCCACTTAAATGCATATCTTTTCCTTTCAGTATTTTTCTTAGTTTCATCTTTTTCTTTCCTTAGTTTATAACAAATCATTTGTGTTTTCCAGAGAACAGATACTTCAGTTTTCATAAGGATTACCATCACTTTCTAGCTGTGCTCAGGGTCGCAAGCTAGTAAGTGGTGGAAGTGGGTTTCAGAGTTACATTTCTCTGCCTTTAGAGCTCATGCACATAGCTACTGGACCACTCTTTATCATCTGGGTGCTTTTGAATAAATTATAAAGTGTTCTAAGTCTCAGTTTCTAATTGTAAAAGGAAAACGATAATGGGACCCATCTTTAGCATATTTGGGAGAAATAAATGAGAATGTGTAAGTGCTTAGAATAGAGTTGGCTTAGAGTAAGCACTACTGAGTGACTTCACTTTCAGTTTTCACTTCCATGCATTGGAGAAGGAAATGGCAACCCACTCCAGTATTCTTGCCTGGAGAATCCCCGGGACGGGGGAGCCTGGTGGACTGCCGTCTATGGGGTCGCACAGAGTTGGACACGACTGAAGCGACTTAGCAGCAGCAGCAGAGTAAGCACCCAATAAATAGAGCTGCTCTGTTTCTACTACCTCTCCTGTCACCCCAACCACCACCGCTACTGCTGCTGCTATCACTTTCCCTGATGATGTGTAGGAAATACACAGACTGTCTTCTTTTTCTTGACCTTCAGGAGTCAAGGGAATTAGGAGTGTTGGCCCGCTTGCAGAAACCACTGCCAGGCTACCCTGTGTATGATCCTAGATCATTGCACTTGGAAGAGATTTTGAAGGTCAGATGTTCTAACAAGTGCTTATTCAAAGCAGCAGTTCTCTCTGCAGTTTCCAGTTAGAGATGATCAGTCATCTAGAGGCTGTTGGAACATTTACAGTGACAGAAGTGGGCCACTTTAGGAGGAAAACAGGAGTGTTTAAAAATTGTGCACACATACTTTTCTTTTTTTTTTAGATCTTTCCCCTGTAAAATGTAGACAATTAAGTTGAATCTTTTTTCCATACTCTTGTCCTTAGTCTTTCAAAGTATTTGAGCTGACTTCCAACATTGGTGGTTCTCCAGGTATGGCCCAAGGATTACTTTTAACTGAGACCCTTTCCTCAGGAGCTTTTCTTCTCTCCTCCTCTTTCTCTTAATCAAAGAATCCTTGAAGACCCTAAAAACATGAGCTAAAATTTTTGTGTGCCTGAGTACCTTATTCTGGAGCAGCATTTGGTAACTGAAAAAAGTTTAAGAATCACAGCCTCAGACAGTCTCATGACTACGTTTTGTCCTGCATGTATCTGTATCTCAGAGGGACAAAAAGGGATTAAGAATCACAGATTTTTAGTTCTCCCATAATGGTAGAAAGTGATTGAAAGCAGAAGTTACGAATTGCATGGAAAGAGGAAAATCTGAGAGTCAAAGAGATAAAGTTTACCTATATCCACTGAGCCACCACACCGACATCTTTGCGAAGTTGTCTGTCTAGTGTGCTTAGAAGATAAGTGCATGCTCAGTTATGTCCAGCTCTTTGCATCCTCATGGACTCTGTAGCCTGCCAAACTCCTCTGTCTGTGGGATTCTCCAGGCAAGAATACTGGAGTGGGTTGCCATTTCTTCTTCCAGGAGATCTTCCCGACCCAGGGATCGAATCTGCGTCTCCTGTGTCTCTTGCATTGTAGGCGGATTCTTTACTCACTGAACCACTTAGAAAGGCCTTAGTGTGCTTAGCGAGTTATTTCTGATATAATAAGGATGAAAGCAGAAGGTAGGATTCAGTAAATCAGTCTTTTCTTAAAAACATTAATGGGGGCTTCCCTGATAGCTCACTGGTAAAGAATCCACCTACCAGTGTAGGAGACCCAGGTTCAGGTCCTGATCTGAGCCATGGAGCAGCTAAGCCCATGTGCCACAACTTTTGAGTCTGTGCTCTGGGCCTGGGAGCTGCAACTACTGAGCCCACATGCCACTACAGCTGAAGCCCACACACCCTAGAGTATGTATTCTGCTACAAGAGAAGTCACTGCAATGAGAAGCCTGGCACCCCACTCCAGTACTCTTGCCTGGAAAATCCCATGGACAGAGGAGCCTGGTAGGCTGCAGTCCATAGGGTTGCTAAGAGCTGAGCGACTTCACTTTGACTTTTCACTTTCATGCATTGGAGAAGGAAATGGCAATCCACCCCAGTGTTGTTGCCTGGAGAGCCTGGGGGATGAGGGAGCCTGGTGGGCTGCCGTCTATGGGGTTGCAAAGGACGGGGCAGGGGAGCATGGTGGGCTGCTGTCTATGGGGTCGCACAGCGTTGGACACAACTGAAGTAACAGCAGCAGCAACAGCATGCTCATAAAACATACAACTTTTTCATAATTTTATATAATATCTAAAATAGTGAAGTGAGATGTGTGACTAAATTTATTTTTTTAGTAGAGGACATAGTACTAACTATGAAAGACTAAGGACAAGAATACACAGAAGAACTGTACAGAAAAGATCTTCACGACCCAGATAATCACAATGGTGTGATCACTCACCTAGAGCCAGACATCCTGAAATGTGAAATCAAGTGGGCCTTCGAAAGCATCACGACGAACAAAGCTAGTGGAGGTCATGGAATTCCAGTGGAGCTATTTCAAATCCTGAAAGATGATGCTATGAAAGTGCTGCACTCAATATGCCAGCAAATTTGGAAAACTCAGCAGTGGCCACAGGACTGGAAAAGGTCCATTTTCATTCCAATCCCAAAGAAAGGCAATGCCAAAGAATGTTCAAACTACCGCACAGTTGAACTCATCTCACATGCCAGTAAAGTAATGCTTGAAATTCTCCAAGCCAGGCTTAAGCAATACAGGAACCATGAACTTCCAGATGTTCAAGCTGGTTTTAGAAAAGGCAGAGGAACCAGAGATCAAATTGCCAACATCCACTGGATCATTGAAAAAGGAAGAATTCGAGAAAAATATCTATTTCTGCCTTATTGACTATGCCAAAGCCTTTGACTGTGGATCACAATAAAGTGTGGAAAATTCGGAAAGAGATGGGAATACCAGACCACCTGACCTGCCTCTTGAGAAACCTGTATGCAGGTCAGGAAGCAACAGTTAGAACTGGACATGGAATAACAGACTGGTTCCAAATAGGAAAAGGAATACATCAAGGCTATATATTGTCACCCTGCTTATTTAACTTCTATGCAGAGTACATCATGAGAAACGCTGGGCTGGAAGAAGCACAAACTGGAATGGAAATTGCCAGGAGAAATACCAATAACCTCAGATATGCAGATGGCACCACCTTTATGGCAGAAAGTAAAAAGTAACTAAAAGGCCTCTTGATAAAAGTGAAAGAGGGGAGTAAAAAAGTTGGCTTAAAGCTCAATATTCAGAAAATGAAGATCATGGTATCTTGTCCCATCACTTCATGGAAAATAGATGGGGAAACAGTGTCAGACTATTTTGGGGGGCTCCAAAATCACTGCAGATAGTGATTGCAGCCATGAATTTAAAAGATGCTTACTCGTTGGAAGGAAAGTTATGACCAACCTTGATACCATATTCAAAAGCAGAGACATTACTTTGCCAACAAAGGTCCGTCTAATCAAGACTATGGTTTTTCCAGTGGTCGTGTATGGATGTGAGAGTTGGACTGTGAAGAAAGCTGAGCACCGAAGAATTGATGCTTTTCAACTGTGGTGTTGGAGAAGACTCTTGAGAATCCCTTAGACTGCAAGGAGATACAACATGCCCATTCTAAAGGAGATCAGTCCTGGGTGTTCTTTGGAAGGAATGATGCTAAAGCTGAAACTCCAGTACTTTGGCCATCTCATGCAAAGAGTTGACTCACTGCAAAAGACCCTGGTGCTGGGAGGAATTGAGGGCAGGAGGAGAAGGGGGTGACAGAGGATGATATGGCTGGATGGCATCATGGACTCGATGCACGTGAGTCTGAGTGAGCTCCGGGAGTTGGTGATGGACAGGGAGGCCTGACGTGCTGCAATTCATGGGGTTACAAAGAGTTGGACACGACTGAGCGACTGAGCTGATAGTACTAATGATTAGAGGTGCTAAAATTTGGACAAAAGTATAAGCTGTTATTTTAAAATAGTTTATGTATTTTAAGATTTTATGAAATCATTGAGGGCATCTGTTTTCCATTTCTGTAGTGTATGTTGGTTTACAGTAGGAATGGCAGTATAGGTCTGCAGAAAGTATAGTCACAGACATCTGAGTGTAGTATACAATGTCCAGCAGTCTAGCTTGTAACTGTTAAGAAAGGTATTTGGACCTCTTGCTTTTTCTTATATCTGTTACTTTCCCAAATTTAAGGTAGGTATAGGTCTTTGTGGGCTTCCCTGGTGGCTCAGTGGTAAAGAATCTGCCTGCCTAGAAGGAGATGCGAGTTTGATCCCTGAGTCGGGAAGATCCCTGAGAGAATGAAATGGCAACCCACTCCATTATTCTTGCCTGGGTAATGCCATGGACAGAGCCTGGCGGGCTGCAGTCCATAGGGAACTACCTAGTGGCTAAAGAACAACAATGTATCTTTGCAAAGGATAAAGGAACTCCTTAGAGCAGTGTTGATTACTTCAGTTGATAATAGAAAGAAGGGCCTTTAAGGGTAAAGGGGAGAATTAATAGACCAATGAAAAGACACGTGTTGATACTCTACATGTTTTGTTTTCTTTTTTCTGCCGTAGCAAATGTAAGGTACCTTGTCTGTCAGTGAACTACTTACTTTGATGGAATTTAATGTCTGTACGGTCTGTGGATTTAATAAGAAGAACTAAGCACTGCTTGATTTTCTTTTTTTCCCCTCTCAAACCTCCCACTTACGGATTGGGATAAAATGAAAATTCCTCCAGTAATGTCCAGACCTTTTCATTTAGAGTTTGATACTGTATCATACCCAAGTGCATGTTGAATAAATATTATCTGATGATGATGAGAATAATTTTCTTTTTAGGAGGAATTCTTTATATGCTTATGTACCACATTTCACACAGTGGTCTCAAGAGTCATTGGGAGATAGAATTCTTGTTTGATCTTGAATTCTTACTGTGTAATTTTTACCAGTTACACTATTACAAGTTTTATATGAATTTTAAAAACTGGATTCATTTGACAACGTGCAAAATCCTTTAAACATAGGACTGTAACAGAATTGATTTTTTAGTGGCATATTTAAGAGAATAACATTCATTGAATTTTGAATGAGAAACTCTAGGACTTTCCAAAGATGCATGCTGGGATAGGTGTTATAAAACATAAGAATAGGGCTCATTGACTATATAGGACTTACTATAGCTTTTGCTAAGTAGGAAGATGATTTTTATTGCAGTTAGAGAGTGTTAGCATAGCATCTTGGAAATGTCTCTGTGTGAGATATGTGTTATCTGAATGTGTGTAGTCAAGGACTTTCATTTTGGACTTTTGAAAGCATTAACTTCTAAACATTTTCTAAATTTTCTTTTAAAAAATAAATTAACAACTTTAAGAAAAAAATATCACTGATTCCTGGGGTGGAGAAGTGGTGGGTAGGGATGGTATATTCTACCCAACAATATGCTTTGTGGAAATTTGGAACTCAAGGAATCACAAGTGGGAACCACTTCAAAATACTTTGCTGTAATATGTTCTAAAAGGTAATTGATTCTTGATATATAAATTGAAACATATAATTGAGACATATAAATGCAGCATTCTAAAAAAAGGGCTTTAGAAGTATTTTCTTTCACAATAGAGTCCCTTAGTATATTTGCACTAGTTGAATATTTGAAAAAAACTGTATGGAATAACTATTGATACAGTTACCAAAAATTGTACTGTTGTCTACTTTTACATCATTAATGTTATGTATCCTTTTCTTTCAGCTGGATATGCCAGGTGACCAGATAGCTGCCAATCTACAAGCTGTTATCAATGAAGTTTGTAGGCAAAGACCACTGAATTTGGGTAATGGTTCACTGGGGTTAGACCTCCCTATAATCCTGGGATGCTTTAAAAATGTAAAATATTAAGAAAACAGTCCAGTTAATATGCAGCTATAGTAACTTGATATTTCCAGGAGTTAAAGCAATACAATTGAATTCACCCAAGTATTCCTGATCCTTTTTAATAAGTTGTACTTGTCTAGAGAGGAAACCTCTTTAATAGTAATAGGGAATACACTGTGAAGCCTTGATAAATTCCCACATTATTTCTATCATTAAATGTAATCAAATTTGAAAGGAAACTTTGACAGATTGCCTTAAACTTAAAATAGTGTTTAAGCAGAAACTAAAATCATTTGTGAGATAAATCATATTGTGAGCCAGACCATTCACTTTGTCACTGGTACTAGCAGTTGGCTTTCTTTATCTTATTTATTTTGTAAAAGAGAAAGTTTTAGTCATGTCAGAAGAATCACATTTTATAAATGAGGTGATTCATGGAGAACAGTGAAACTTGATGTAGCAGCTGTGTCATAAGCTGGGAACATGTATAGTTCCCACTGTATCATTTGCCATTCACAAAAACGTGTTCTCTTGTGGCTGACTGAAACCAATCAAGAGTGCATTTCCCTCAACTGACTCAGTACTTACAGGCTTCCCGTTATAGGATTCTGTCACATTTTGTTTTATAAACCACATGTTTAATAAAATACAATCTTAGGGTATATTTAACCTTCTTTGGGAGTTAAACCCACTGGTGAATATGTTAATTCTGCTCTGCTAAGTATGACCATCAGTTGAGTTCAGTTCAGTTCAGTTGCTCAGTAGTGTCTAGCTTTTTGAGACTCCATGAATCTCAGCACGCCAGGCCTCCCTGTCCATCACCAACTCCCGGAGCTCACCCAGACTCACGTCCGTCGAGGCAATGATGCCGTCCAGCCATCTCATTCTCCGTCGCTCCCTTCTCCTCCTGCCCCCAATCCCTCCCAGCATCAGAGTCTTTTCCAATGGTCAACTCTTCACATGAGGGGGCTGAAGTACTGGAGTTTCAGCTTTAGCATCATTCCTTCCAAAGAAATCCCAGGGTTGATCTCCTTCAGAATGGACTGGTTGGATCTCCTTGTAGTCCAAGGGACTCTTAAGAGTCTTCTCCAACACCACAGTTCAAAAGCATCAGTTCTTTGGTGCTCAGCTTTCTTCACAGTCGAACTCTCACATCCACACGATTACTGGAAAAACCATAGCCTTGACTAGATGGACCTTTGTTGGCAAAGTAATGTCTCTGCTTTTGAATATGCTATCTAGGTTGGTCATAACTTTCCTTCCAAGGAGCAAGCGTCTTTAAATTCATGGCTGCAGTCACCATCTGCAGTGATTTTGGAGCCCCCAAAACTAAAGTCTGACACTGTAACCACTATTTCCCCATCTATTTCCCATGAAGTGATGGGACCAGATGCCATGATCTTCGTTTTCTGAATGTTGAGCTTTAAGCCAACTTTTTCCCTCTCCTCTTTCACTTTCATCAAGAGGCTCTTCAGTTCCTCTTCACTTTCTGCCATAAGGGTGGTGTCGTCTGCATATCTGAGGTTATTGATGTTTCTCCCAGCAGTCTTGATTCTAGCTTGTGCTTCTTCCAGCCCAGCGTTTCTCATGATGTACTCTGCATAGAAGTTAAATAAGACGTTTTCTGAATCTTGAACTTTAAGCCAAAATTTTCACTCTCCTCTTTCACTTTCATCAAGAGGCTTTTGAGTTCCTCTTCACTTTCTGCCATAGGGTAGTGTCATCTGCATATCTGAGGTTATTGATATTTCTCCCGACAATCTTGATTCCAGCTTGTGTTTCTTCCAGCCCAGCGTTTCTCATGATGTACTCTGCATATAAGTTAAATAAGCAGGGTGACAATATACAGCCTTGACGTATTCCTTTTCCTATTTGGAACCAGTCTGTTGTTCCATGTCCAGTTCTAACTGTTGCTTCCTGACCTGCATATAGGTTTCTCAAGAGGCAGGTCAGGTGGTCTGGTATTCCCATCTCTTTCAGAATTTTCCACAGTTTATTGTGATCCACACAGTCAAAGGCTTTGGCATAGTCAATAAAGCAGAAATAGATGTTTTTCTGGAACTCTCTTGCTTTTTTGATGATCCAACATTATCTAAATACAAATATTTATTTAAACTAAAAATATATTTTGCTTTGGTTTTTTAATCTGCTCATTAAAAGCAAAAAGGAAAAATAACATTAAGGACAAAGTGAAATTCCTAGAATTATTGTGAATGCAAAGGGGTTATAGCTCACAAAGAGTATTTCACTTAACCGCCGTGTATGGCTGAAACCAGGCTTCTCAGCGGTGGCTCAGCGGTAAAGAATCTACCAATGCAAGAGGTGTGAGTTTGATCCTTGGGTTGGGAAGATCCTCTGGAGAAGCAAATGGAAACCCATTCCAGTATTCTTGCCTGGGAAATCCCAGGGAAAGAGGAGCCTGGTGGGCTACAGTCCACGGGGCCACAAAACAGATATGACTTGGTGACAAAACAACAGCGTGGCTGAAATCATTGAATTATCCAGGCCAAATGCATACTTTGCTGTGGTGTGTGCTCTTGAGTGCATGGCCAGGGCCATGTTTTTGAACGTTTTCCAGTTCTTTGGGCCTTTCTCCAATGTCAGTGGGGACTCCAGTGGTTTTGGCAGAGATAACATTGCAGACTCCAAATGGCCAATTCCCCCAAGTTAGGCATTCTGTAATGTGCTTATGATGCTACCACATGGACAGGGATATTTATCAAACCCCCCTCTTTTTTTTTTTTTTTGCTGTGATGAAAGCTCTTTTATTTTTATTAACTCAATTTAATACGTGAAGTAATTGCATTAATTACTGTATGAGGTATTGCAGCCACATGGAAGCTCTGAGCTCCTCAAACTCAGCTCCCATCACCCACAGGTAATGTGCTAAGGAGTTAAGCTGAGACTCTTTGAGCCTCTCTCAGGACTGACTCAGGGGTGTTCTAAAGCTGCAGTCCTTAATCTGGCCACACACGAATTTTGAAAATATCCCTGTGCCTGCCCCCATCCTCAAAGATTTGAATTTAATTATCTTAGAAGGAAGTCCTAGCAAGGTAGTTTTAAAAAGCTCCCAGCTTACTTTAATTTGCAACCCAGTCTGAGAACCAGTGTTCTACTAGTGACTAAGCCAGGATCCTGTGAATCAACTGAACTGTGTGAAATTGCCATCTTCAGGGCGGCAAAACCAGCTCAATATCAGCAATTTCATACAATTTAGTCTAACATATACATGCGACAGGTTTTTATTTTCGACAGGGAGGTAGGACTGTCCTTCCATAGGCATTCACGGAAAACCAGTCATTTCTGTCCAAACCCCCATCCTGAAGGTAAGAAAGATGCAGCAGGGAAGCCAATAACCTGTTCTGTCAAGGTGCTGCCCCTTGATGGACCAGACCCCCAGCATATCCTCTTCCAGTGGAGTTAAGTCTTTCAGAAGCCTGGGGCTGCCAGGCATGAAGGGAAATGAGCAAAGTAGGCTGAGGATGAGACAACCAGAGGTTTCCAGGGAACATGAGAGGAAGACTTTGTCCCTCCTTCAAAGTCATGTATATTTAAGAGTATGTGTTTTTTACTTTTTTGTAATTTTTAAAATTTATTTGTTCGATTTTGGTTGCACCGGATCTCTGCTGCTACGCCTGGGCTTTCTTTAGTTGCAGCGAGCAGGGGCCACTCTGGGTTGCGGTGCAGTGGCTTCTCGTTGTGTTGACACCTCTAATTGGAGAGCACAGGCTCTAGGTCCCGCAGGTTTAGTAGCTGCAGCTCCTGGGCTCTAGAGTGTGGACCCGATGCTCCATGGCATGTGGAACCTTCCCAGACCAGGGACTGAACTTGTGTCCCCTGCACTGGCAGGTGGATTCTTAGTCCATTGCACCACCAGGGAAGTCCAAAAATATATATTTTCACTACAGGGCAGGCCAAATAAAATACATGGATGGGGGAAATCCGGTGCTCAGGCCTGCAGTTTTTGTGACCCTGTCCTGGAAGGTAGATGTTCATGGAAGAGGGAGGTGGCCCAGGACAGGGGAGGACAAGACACTCGACGCAGCGGGCCTAGGATCCCAGGGAGAAAGCAGCAGCAGCTCACTGCTGTGCCTGGTGTGACCCAGGGGACCCTGCCGGAGAAATGGGGAGGCAAGACATGGTGCCACAGGGGATTCTTGGGGGAGGGAGTACAGGGGACCCATGAGAGTGGTTAGCAAACTGCTGGCATTTCTTCTATGGCCATGCACAAGAAAAGGGGGAGAGGGGAAGAAAAACACTTTAAGACACTCTCTGACCTGTTTCTCCTTTGGCATACTGGTCTTTGGTCTCTGTGGTGACCACTCACCCGAGCCTGAAGTATCTACTCTCCTAGAAGTGTTACCCTTACCCACCTCCAGTCAGTACCAAGTTTTGCCAACCCTGGTTTCCTAAAGACTCCTCAAATCCAGCTCCTTCCCTCCAGCCTCACCTCTGCAGCTCCTGTTCAGGCTCCATTTTCTCCCCGCTGGATTATGGCAGTGACCCTTTTTCCAACCTCTCTGTCTCTAATCTTTCCACCTTAACCCCTTGCTATCCATTCCAGAGTATCCATATAGAAAACTCCATCTGGAAAGATCTTTCCAAAAGGAAATCTGGGGACTTCCTTGGTGGTCCAGTGGCTAAGACTCCACACTTCCAATGCTGGGGGGTCCTGGGTTTGATCCCTGGTCAGGGAATTAGATCCCACATGTTGCAACCAAGAGCAAAAATCTCACATGCTGCATCTGAGACCCACACAGCCAAATAAATAAATATTTTAAAACAAAACAAAAGGAAATCTGAACCACATTATATACCTACCTGCTTATAACCTGAAGACTAAAGCCCAAGGTTCTCAGCAGAACGTACAGAACCTCAGGGCTGGGAGTCACAGCCTTCTTGCACAGACTCATCAGCTCTCCTGGCCACACATTTTATGTTCTAGAAATGCAGAACTGTGTAAAGCTCTCCTGCATAACCCCTGCTAGCTCATGCTTATGTGCTTTTGTTCAAATTGTTCTCCATCTGGAATTCCCTTCCTACCTTCCTCCAGCCTTACTCATCCATAAAATGTCATCTTTAAGGAAAAGCTAAGTCCCCATCACTCAGCACGCCTAGGCCTCTGCACACCCCTCTGTATTATAGTGACTGAAGATCTTTCTTCTCTTTAAACTCTATGGATTGACTGTACATTTCCCTCTAAACTTTGGATACATCCTATAAGTTTTGGTATCTTGCATTTTGTTTTCATTTTCTAATTCCCTTTGTGATTACTTCTTTGATCCACTGGTTTTTCAGGAGTGCGTTGTTTAATTTCCCCATGTGTGTGTATTTCCCAAATTTCCTTCTGTTATTGATGTCTAATTTCATCCCATCGTGGTTATAAAATATACTTTGTGTGACTTTAGTTTTTTTAACTCTCGGAGGCCTGCATTATAGGCTGACATAGAGCAGTCCTGGAATGCTTCTGTTACACTTGAAGAGAATGCATGTTCTGCTTTTTGGTGGGTGGTGTGTTCTATAGGTCTCTACCTCTAGTTGGTTTAGTATTGTTCAAGTTTTCTATTTTTCTTGTTGATATTCTGCACAGTTGTTTTATCCATTGTTGAAAATAGGTATGCATTAAAGTTGTGGCTTCCCCGGTGGCTCGGCGGTAAAGGATCCACCTACAATGCAGGAGATGCAGGTTTGACCTGTGGGTCGGGAAGATCCCCTGGAGGAGGGCATGGCAATCCACCCCCATATTCTTGCCTGGAGAAGCCCATGGGCAGAGTAGGCTGGCAGACTATGGTCCCTGTGGTCTCTAGGAATCGAACACAATTAATGCAACCGAGCACATATGCACAGGTGTATTAAAGTCACTATTCTTGTTGACTTGCCTGTGTTTCTTTCAATTCTATCAGTTTTTGCTTTGTGTATTTTGCAGCACCATTATTAGGTGCATATGTGGTTTTAATAGTTACATCTTCTGGATGACTTGACCCTTTATCTTTCTAAAATGTCCTTCTTTGTCTCTAGCAACATTTTTTTTTAAAGTCTGTTTTGTCTGATATTAATGTAGCCAGCCAAATTCTTTTTGATTACTCTTTGCATGGAGTCTCTTTTGCCATCCTTTCTCTTTTTTAATCCATTCTGTCAGTATTTGCCTTTTAATTGAAATATTTAATCCAATTAATGTAAGGTCCAAATAAGGTAGCATTTGTTTGCTATTTTGATATTTGTTATCTCTATGTCTTGTGACTTTTTTTCCTTTACTCATCCATTAATGCCTTTTTTTGTGTTAAATCAGTATTTTCTAGCATCAGTTCAGTTCAGTCGCTCAGTCATGTCTAACTCTTTGCGACCCCCATGAATCGCAGCACTCCAGGCCTCCCTGTCCATCACCAACTCCCAGAGTTTACTCAAACTCATGTCCATTGAGTCGGTGATGCCATCCAGCCGTCTCATCTTCTGTCGTCCCCTTCTCCTCCTGCCCCCAATCCCTCCCAGCATCAGAGTCTTTTCCAATGAGTCAACTCTTTGCATAAGGTGGCCAAGTATTGGAGTTTCAGCTTCAGCATCAGTCCTTCCAATGAACACCCAGCACTGATCTCCTTTAGGATGGACTGGTTGGATCTTCTTGCAGTTCAAGGACTCTCAAGAGTCTTCTCCAACACCACAGTTCAAAAGCATCAATTCTTCGGTGTTCAGCTTTCTTCACAGTCCAATTCTCACATCCATACATGACCACAGGAAAAACCATAGCCTTGACTAGATGGACCTTTGTTGGCAAAGTAATGTCTCTGCTTTTGAATATGCTATCTAGGTTTTTTAGCATACCATTTTTTAATTCCCTTGTTTCTTTTACTATATATTTTTGAGTCATTTTCTTTGTGACTTCCCTGGTGATTACAATTACTATCTTAATTTATAACAGTGTAATTCAAATTAATGCCAACTTTAATATAGCACATGAAGCTTTGCATCAATATAGCTTCTCCTTTCCTCTGTGCTCTTTTGTTATATAAGCTAAATCTTTATGCATTGTGTGTCAATCAGTATATATTTACAATCATTACTTTCTTCTTATATTGAAATCATCTATTTCTCACACTCACTGAAAGCTCTTTGAGGGTATGGGCTATGTCTTACCTAGAAACTGGTAGAGTATCTGATACACAGTAGTTGCTCAATAAATATGTGTTGACTGAAAATAAAGTGACTTGAACACTGAATATGTAAACTGAGACTATAGAACTTTTACAAGATCACTGAATAAGGATGCATAGGTTGAACTAAACTCACATCATCATTAGTTATGTTTGTATATGTGTTTAGGAAAGTCAGTTATTATTAAGTTATTCTAAGGCAATTCCATTTGTTTAGCTCTAGGAACGTATTATATTTCCTTGCATGTTAGTCACTCAGTCATGTCTAACTCTTTGCAACCCCATGGACTGTAGTCAGCCAGGTTCTTCTGTCCATGGGACTCTCCAGGCATGAATACTGGAGTGGGTTGCCATTTCCTTCTCCAGGGGATCTTCCCAACCCTGGGATCAAACCCAGATCTTCCGCACTACATGCAGATTCTTTACTGTATGAGCCACGAGGGAAGCTCTAGAAAAGGATTGGTTCCATATAAAAATTTTGATTGTGGGTGGCCCTTCTTGGTATCTTCTTGGTGCTCATCCTATGTTGGGAGGGTAGTGCAGATGGATTACTCCCTGGTTAGGTCAGACAGGTGGGAGGAGAGGGAGAGAGAGAGGGAAGGAGAGGGAAGAAGAAGAAGGGAGGAAAGAGGATATCAGAAGAATGGAGAACCGCTTTGAGAATGTTGCTTCAAAAAAATGCCAAGGAAGCAAACCAACCTCAAAAGGGGAAAGCTTTCATAATAACAGTTGGGCAACATTATCTAATGTCAGCAATAGAGCAGTTCAGTGTCTTTTCAGGGACCTCGAAGTAATGAAGTTTCATGCAAGGATGTACTGACTTTAGATATGATAGCATACCATTTTTTAATTCCCTTGTTTCTTTTACTATATATTTTTGAGTCATTTTCTTTGTGACTTCCCTGGTGATTACAATTACTATCTTAATTTATAACAGTGTAATTCAAATTAATGCCAACTTTAATATAGCACATGAAGCTTTGCATCAATATAGCTTCTCCTTTCCTCTGTGCTCTTTTGTTATATAAGCTAAATCTTTATGCATTGTGTGTCAATCAGTATATATTTACAATCATTACTTTCTTCTTATATTGAAATCATCTATTTCTCACACTCACTGAAAGCTCTTTGAGGGTATGGGCTATGTCTTACCTAGAAACTGGTAGAGTATCTGATACACAGTAGTTGCTCAATAAATATGTGTTGACTGAAAATAAAGTGACTTGAACACTGAATATGTAAACTGAGACTATAGAACTTTTACAAGATCACTGAATAAGGATGCATAGGTTGAACTAAACTCACATCATCATTAGTTATGTTTGTATATGTGTTTAGGAAAGTCAGTTATTATTAAGTTATTCTAAGGCAATTCCATTTGTTTAGCTCTAGGAACGTATTATATTTCCTTGCATGTTAGTCACTCAGTCATGTCTAACTCTTTGCAACCCCATGGACTGTAGTCAGCCAGGTTCTTCTGTCCATGGGACTCTCCAGGCATGAATACTGGAGTGGGTTGCCATTTCCTTCTCCAGGGGATCTTCCCAACCCTGGGATCAAACCCAGATCTTCCGCACTACATGCAGATTCTTTACTGTATGAGCCACGAGGGAAGCTCTAGAAAAGGATTGGTTCCATATAAAAATTTTGATTGTGGGTGGCCCTTCTTGGTATCTTCTTGGTGCTCATCCTATGTTGGGAGGGTAGTGCAGATGGATTACTCCCTGGTTAGGTCAGACAGGTGGGAGGAGAGGGAGAGAGAGAGGGAAGGAGAGGAAGAAGAAGAAGGGAGGAAAGAGGATATCAGAAGAATGGAGAACCGCTTTGAGAATGTTGCTTCAAAAAAATGCCAAGGAAGCAAACCAACCTCAAAAGGGGAAAGCTTTCATAATAACAGTTGGGCAACATTATCTAATGTCAGCAATAGAGCAGTTCAGTGTCTTTTCAGGGACCTCGAAGTAATGAAGTTTCATGCAAGGATGTACTGACTTTAGATATGGTCCAGTCTCCTCATGTTACTGATGTAGAAAGGTCTGGAGTGGCACTAAGTTGCCCAGAGTGACACAACTGCTTAGAGTAGAACTGGAACTAGAGATTGGATTTCAACACTGTTCTCCCTCCTGGTACCCAGTGGATGGAGCTGTCTGATTAACTAGGACCACCTTCTCACCTTGCCTGGTCCTCCCTATCAGAAAGGAGCTATGGCCCTCTGGATCTGGCTAGTGGTGTCTTGCACCTACATGTGTGACTCTTACTATACGGGGTGGACACTACTGGCTTCCCATTCTCTAGTCATTCTTTCACGCTTCCCTCTGCTTTCAGCTTCTGGTAGGGGCTGGATGTGCCCAGAGTTGTTTTCCCAGCTTCCCGTGCTGCTAGAACAGGGACATATGACCGACCCCAACTGATGGGACCTGAAGAGAAATCACCTGGAGGGTCCTTAGACATCATCCTCCTTACTAAAAGGAGAATGACACGGAGAAATGCCCAACTTCCTACCTTGGGATGTGTCTCTCTGAAAAGGTTAGTATGCAGCCTGGCAGCAACTTTATAACCATGAGGGTAGAAGCCTAGAAACAGGGCCAACCATCTGAAGAAGGCAGAAAGGAAGCACAGAGAGTGCCAGATGCTTTTCTCCCCTATTTTTAAAGTCCTAAAGATATCATGGCTCAGAGGTTAAAGCATCCGCCTGCATTGCAGGAGACCTGGGTTTGATCTCTGGGTTGGGAAGATCCCGTGGAGAAGGAAATGGCATCCCACTCCAGTATTCTTGCCTGGAGAATCCCATGGATGGAGGAGCCTGGTAGGCTACAGTCCACAGGGTCTCAAAGAGTCAGACACAACTGAGCAACTTCACTTTCACTAAAGATATCATATATATAGAAGATTATAGACATATAGCTCCATGAAATTTCACACACTGAACATACCTGTTTAACCAGCATCCTCTAATCACTACCTCCCACAAAGTTAGATACTATCCTGATCTCTAACATCATAGACAACTTTACCTACTTTTGTGCCTGTGTAGATGGAACCTGATTGGATCCTGACTGATACATCCTTGTTTGGCTGCTCTGGATTTAAGGTTTATATAAAATGGTGTGGTTTGGATTTCTGCCTCATCAGAAATCCACCAGATGCAATCGAAATAGTAAAGCAATTCAGCCACTCACAGAACCAGCCATGAAGTCTGAAATGTTTTCAGGGCCTCAGAATCAACAGCAACCTTCTTAAATTCTATGGACTGGTATGCTGTATGCTTTCTCGGGGATAAGTTCTTCCTTTAAGCTAATGTGACTTTGTCTCTTGGAAACCCAAAGCCCTGGTTGTATTCCATTCCAGGATATGACACTGGAGCATGCGTAGCTGGTCAGTTGTGTCAGACTTTTCGCAGTCCCGCGGACGGTAGCCTGCCAGGTACCTCTGTCCATGGGATTTCCCAGGCAAGAATATTGGAGTGGCTTGCCATTTCTTTCCCCAGATAATTCCTTTATGCAGCCTGGCAGCAACTTTATAACCATGAGGGTAGAAGCCTAGAAACAGGGCCAACCATCTGAAGAAGGCAGAAAGGAAGCACAGAGAGTGCCAGATGCTTTTCTCCCCTATTTTTAAAGTCCTAAAGATATCATGGCTCAGAGGTTAAAGCATCCGCCTGCATTGCAGGAGACCTGGGTTTGATCTCTGGGTTGGGAAGATCCCGTGGAGAAGGAAATGGCATCCCACTCCAGTATTCTTGCCTGGAGAATCCCATGGATGGAGGAGCCTGGTAGGCTACAGTCCACAGGGTCTCAAAGAGTCAGACACAACTGAGCAACTTCACTTTCACTAAAGATATCATATATATAGAAGATTATAGACATATAGCTCCATGAAATTTCACACACTGAACATACCTGTTTAACCAGCATCCTCTAATCACTACCTCCCACAAAGTTAGATACTATCCTGATCTCTAACATCATAGACAACTTTACCTACTTTTGTGCCTGTGTAGATGGAACCTGATTGGATCCTGACTGATACATCCTTGTTTGGCTGCTCTGGATTTAAGGTTTATATAAAATGGTGTGGTTTGGATTTCTGCCTCATCAGAAATCCACCAGATGCAATCGAAATAGTAAAGCAATTCAGCCACTCACAGAACCAGCCATGAAGTCTGAAATGTTTTCAGGGCCTCAGAATCAACAGCAACCTTCTTAAATTCTATGGACTGGTATGCTGTATGCTTTCTCGGGGATAAGTTCTTCCTTTAAGCTAATGTGACTTTGTCTCTTGGAAACCCAAAGCCCTGGTTGTATTCCATTCCAGGATATGACACTGGAGCATGCGTAGCTGGTCAGTTGTGTCAGACTTTTCGCAGTCCCGCGGACGGTAGCCTGCCAGGTACCTCTGTCCATGGGATTTCCCAGGCAAGAATATTGGAGTGGCTTGCCATTTCTTTCCCCAGATAATTCCTTTCTTGGATGCACGGTATTCATCCGTGCCTGGTGTACTTCATTTAAGAGTGTGTGAGATTCATCCAAGTTGTGGGTAGGTGTAGATCATTCCCTCTCACTGCTGAATAGAATTCCATTGGGAGAATATGTTAAAACTTATTTATCCATTTCTACTCTTGGTGACATGGGGATGGTTTCCAGATTTTGACTGTTATAAGTAATGCTGCCCTGAGCAGTCTTTTGTCAAGCAGGACACTTGGGTTACCTAGGAGTAGGCCCACTGGGTTATCGGTATGCTTACGTCAGACCTAGTGCCGGTTTTCCAAAGGGGTGGTATCAATTTAAACACATACCAGCAGTTCTTGAATGGCAGTAGCTGCACTTTCTTGCCACCTGGAACCTTTCTGAGCAACTCAACTGACCTGACCTGAACTGTCTGCTTCCAGCTAAGACTGTCTAAGCAGTGACCAGTCAGACTGTCTGTTATATGCAGCCCAGAACTTTCCAACTAAGGTACTCTACAAGGATAGAGCCTGTGCTTTGCTCTGAAAAGCATCTTTCCTTAAACGCCAACCACTTTCTGACCTAGTGGGTCACCCACTGCCCTAGCTGAGGCCAGTTGGAGCAGGGCCTTATTGTTTCTTTAGGGACTGATACCACCCACTCAGACCCTCCTTATTTCTTTCCTAGACTATTGCAATACTCTGTTAATGGATTCTCTTATCTGAGTATCTCTCTACTCCAGTGTATCCTCATATATTACCACATATACCTCCTGAGGTCTCTTGGATGATCTAAAAACAACTGCAATTTTTTTTTAATAATCCACTTGGCTATCCAAGAATACAAGGAAAGGATTCTTTGCTAACAGCCAACTAATCACCCAGTAGAGTAACTGCCGTTACTGAGAGCTCATTTTGTCCGCCAAGCCTCGTGCTAAGGGCATCTCGTTGTTTTCTTTTCTCACAATAATCTTAAAAAAGACCTTTGTACCAGTTATCAATTTGTGGCTCCTCAGCTCCAACCTACCTTTCACTGCCTGCTCTGAAAATCACATTTCACCTTTTAAATATTTTTCCTTTAATGGGCGGCGGCACCATGTTAAGCCCTGTCAGTAGAGGGCGCCAGAGAGACACTGCAAGGAGGAGGGGGCTTTCCTTCTCGGTTCTAATGCGCCCCTGGCAGATGGCCAGGCTCCTGCAGGCACAGCAGCCAGGGGCTTCCCGCAGTACCCCTTCTGATGTCTCCAGTGAGACCTTTTCCATAAATGTCTTTTTTTCTAGCACCCTGGCAGGGGAGTGGTGGGAGTGGGGGTGGCATTCAAGCAAGCCCTGCTTCCTTGGTTCTTCATCTCAGCCAGAGAGGGTGGCGGCTACCTCGTGTCTGCTATTTTTGTATTTTACAGAGTTCTCTTCGGTTTCTACCGGCCGGTCCTTCCTTAGTCCAATCCACTTCTATAGTTAATAAGTCTTTCAAATTACTGTGTGTTTCTGTTTCCTGACTGGACCCTGATGGATCTAGTGCTTTTCTGATTACCCACACCCTCCCCCCCTTTTAAGGTTAATGACTTTTTAGTTTTTGTTTAGTTGTCATTATTATTTCAGTCCAAAGACCTCTGCCAGTTGCCTCTATCTCCTCTCTGTAAGCACAGACACATTCGTCATGTCAACAGTCTCATCGTCTTTAAGCAGTCTTTCCTTGGAGCCTTCTGATTCACTCCTACCAGACTTTTCACTTGGTCTCCGTCAACATCAGCTTGGGAATCTCCCTGGACTCCCAAGGGGTGATCACTCATCCGCGTTCTTCCAAATTTTTTCATGTTCTTTTTTCTTCCCTATCTTTGCAAGTGCATGCCTTTTAAAATACCTTTTGAGGTCCCAGTTACTGAGCCAGGTTTAGTCTTATTTTAAAGCAAATTTTCATTTATGTGTTATCCTTTTTAGAGACTTTGTACTTATTAATGTTATTGCTAAGTTTCTAGTAAAGAGCTTACTTCATTTAGGGAAAAAAAGCCTTTTTTTGTTGTTTTAGCAGGATTTGGAGAGGAGCCAAAATAGCATATACATGTGTTTATTCTGCCGTCTACCCAGAAGCCCTTGTATATATTCCTTTGAAATCCACTTTTTATTTTTTTTTTTTTATTTTTTTTTTAATTTTTTTTTTTTTTACAGCTAATATTTTATAATAATTACAAATGAGTATAGCCTTTAAAAATGTGAATCACTATCGTCGTTGTCATGAAGTCGCTTAGTCGTGTCCGACTCTTTGTGACCCCATGGACTGTAGCCTACCAGGCTCCTCTGTCCATGAGATTTTCCAGGCAATAGTCCTGGAGTGGATTGCCATTTCCTTCTCCATACTTTTTATTTTTAACAGTACATCATGAACAACTTTTCATACGATTATATATTCCTTTATTAAATTTTCTTAAATTACTAAAACATTTTAAAATATCTTTTGTATCCTCTGCTGATGGTATGCTAGAATTTATTTAGCTGGTTTCCCTGTGATGGACATTTAGGCCGTTTGCATTTGTTTGCTCCTGAGAAATGTGTACAAGGGTTGTGGTGCAGACCTGCAGAACAGAGACGGGGGTGCTCCCCCAGTACCCCGGCAGTCCTAACCCAGAGACGGTTTGTCATGTTCACAGCACAGTTATATTCCCAGGGGCTCTGGAGAACTCATAAACGACTGGAATTGTCTTCTATGATCACCCATCCCACTGCCAAGGGCAGAACTACCCCCTTACCTTGTTGTTCTTATTGTTTAGTCACTAGGTCATGTCTGACTCTTTTGTGACCTCATGGACTCTAGCCCACCAGGCTCCTCTGTCCCTGAGATTTCCCAGGCAAGAATACTGGAGTGAGTTGCCATTTTTATTTCCTTCTCCAGGGGATTTTCCTAACCCAGGGACTGAAATCGCATCTCCTGCTTTGCAGGCGGATTTTTTACTGCTGAGCCACCCTCTTAGCTCAGTTCAATCCAGTTGCTCAGTCATGTCCGACTCTTTGCAACCCCATGGACTGCAGCACACCAGGCTTCCCTGTCTATCACCAACTCCTGGAGCTTGCTCAAACTCATGTCCATTGAGTTGGTGATGCCATCCAACCATTTTATCCTCTGTCATCCCCTTCCCCTCCTGCCTTCATTCTTTCCCAGCATCAAGGTCTTTTCCAGTGAGTCAGTTCTTCACATTAGGTGGCCAAAGTATTGGAGCTTCAGCTTCAGCATCAGTGCTTTCAATGAATATTCAGGGGACTGATTTCCTTTAGGATTGACTGGCTTGATCTCCTTGCTGTCCAAGGGAGTCTCAAGAGTCTTCTCCAACACCACAGTTCAAAAGCAACAATTCTTCAGCAATCAGGATTCTTTATGGTCCAATTCTCACATCCATACATTACTACTGGAAAAGCCATAGCCTTGACTAGATGGACCTTTGTTGGCCAAGTAATGTCTCTGCTTTTTAATATGTTGTCTAGGTCATAGATTTTCTTCCAAGGAGCAAGCATCTTTTAATTTCATGGCTGCAATCACCATCTGCAATGATTTTGGAGCCCAAGAAAATAAAGTCCGTCACTGTTTCCATTTTTTTCCCCATCTGTTTGCCATGAAGTGACAAGTGACCCTCTTAGCTAGCTGCCTGCTAATCAACAGCTTGACCAAGAAAAGGGCAAGATCATGACAAGCTGTTTTTTATTTCCAACTTGTCTTCAGTTTTTCCTTCTCCCATTTAACTCCTAAATTTGCCTTTGATATATGAAACATCTTAAATACAAGTAAATCATGTGGTCCTAATTAAATTTCTGTCTTTGAGTTAGTATTTGACCCTATTACCTACAGTGTTTCTGTGCTTATTCTCTTGGATAAATTGGTGTGCTCATCCAGGACTGTTTTCCATGGGGAAGTGAGGCCCCATCTAACTGCTGGGTGGGTCTGGATTCTGTGCCGCCACGTGGCTCATCTGACTTCAGCACGGAAGGGTGGGATTGAACAATTTTTAGCATCTCTGGTTATAAAATGCACCAAATAATGACATAATTACACAGAAATAAATATGGGATGCTCAATGGAAAGCTAAGTTGTGGAGAAACTTGCAAGGAAAATAAAAGTAATTTTGACTCTTCAAGTCTTTACCCTCCTCCATACATAAACACAGACAGGCAATTCACAAGTAAATGCAAGGTTTTCAACATCCAACAGTTTGGAGTAATGAAAAAAAAAAGGCCCGAAGTGAAACACTGTACACAGTGCCTTTCCTTGTCCTTTTAAAACTCGAAAGAGGCTCAAGCAACAACATTCTCCTGCTGAGCTGAAACCCACAGGGGCTGAGGCTGCTCTGGGACAGTGTTCCTTTCATGAACTGTGAGTGAAGACTGTGCTTATTCATAGAACTTACTGGGCAGTCAGACCACAGTCTTCCCGGCTGCTGCTTGTGACCCGTGTAGGCTGAGCCTTGATGGCATCGCTGACCTCCAGGGGGCGACATGGGGTCTGCCTCCGAAGGGCCTGCTCTGCTCTTGTCCATTCGCTTCGCTCGGAAGCTGGCTGGGGTAGGGAAGGGCTTTACTGTCAGGTCTGACCTTTGCTCTCCACGGTCAGGCTTCCTTCCAACCTGCGTTTCTGGAGCTTCATCCAGGTACAGGGCCCTGGGAATAACATAGAGTGTCAGTCCGACGGGGAGACAGACACGTACAGCCAGAATCACAGAACTGCCTTTACACGCCCCTTTCTCAGATAACAAACTCCTATCCGGCAGCTACATGGGCCAGCTCCACAGTTTCCATAGAAGAGAGGCTTAAGGGAGCTGTCTGGTTGGAGGCAGGTAGTAAGGGAACTGGACAGAACAGTTTCTTCCTAGATTGTACACTGCACATCAATACATATGGGAAGCCCCTTATATATGGCAGTTTTCCAAACATGCTTTCCCTTACTTACTGGTGTGCAATTGCTTTCCGTTGTTGCGTTAGTTTCTGCTGTACAGCAAGATGAACCAGCTATTTGTATACATATATCCACTCCCTCTTGAGCCTCCCCGCCACTCCCCCTTCCCACCTCTCTGGGTCATCACAGAGCACTGGGCCCGGGTCCCAGTGCTTCCCACTAGCTAGCTATTTCACACACGGTGGTGTTTGTATATAAGCGCGACTCTCCTCTTGCCTCCTCCCTGTGTCCACGTGTTCATTCTCCACATCTACATCTTTATTCCTTCCCTGCAAATAGGTTCATCAGTACCTCTTTTCTAGATTCCACATATATGTGTTACAAAGGTGCTTTTATTCATGAACATAACATTGAGAAAATGTCGGGTTTCCACATTTCATATTTCACCACATTTTAAAATGTTTTTCTTATTTTGTTATTATGCAAAGAGAGGGAAGGAACCATGGGTGGAGACAGTAGGAAGGCAGCTAAAGGCCCCCAGGTCCCTTGGGCTGCATCTAGCCAGGCCCTGCACTAGGTACAGAGGACAGTATCCAGCATCGCCCCCACTGCGGAAGAGGTTACTGTGTCCAGGAGACTCTCTATGCAGGTAAAACAGGCTGTCGAGGGTCACAATGCCACTGGTGGTTCTTTCACTGTTTATTGAGGGTCTAATGCCAAAGAATGCTCAAACTACCACACAGTTGCACTCATCTCACATGCTAGTAAACTAATGCTCAAAATCTCCAAGCCAGGCTTTAGCTTCCAGATGTTCAAGTTGGTTTTAGAGAAGGCAGAGGAACCAGAGATCAAATTGCCAACATCCGCTGGATCATGGAAAAAGCAAGAGAGTTCCAGAAAAACATCTCTTTCTGCTTTATTGACTATGCCAAAGCCTTTGACTGTGTGGATCACAATAAACTGTGGGAAATTTTGAAAGAGATGGGAATACCAGACCACCTAACCTGCCTCTTGAGAAACCTATATGCAGGTCAGGAAGCAACAGTTAGAACTAGACATGGAACAACAGACTGGTTCCAAATAGGAAAAGGAATACGTCAAGGCTGTATATTGTCACCCTGCTTATTTAACTTATATGCAGAGTACATCATGAGAAACGCTGGGCTGGAAGAAACACAAGCTGGAATCAAGATTGATTGGAGAAATATCAATAACCTCAGATATGCAGATGACACCACCCTTATGGCAGAAAGTGAAGAGAAACTAAAAAGCCTCTTGATGAAAGTGAAAGAGGAGAGTGAAAAAGTTGGCTTAAAGCTCAACATTCAGAAAACGAAGATCATGGCATCCGGTCCCATTACTTCATGGGAAATAGATGGGGAAACAGTGTCAGACTTTATTTTGGGGGGCTCCAAAATCACTGAAGATGGTGACTGCAGCCATGAAATTAAAAGATGCTTAATCCTTGGAAGAAAAGTTATGATCATACTAGATAGCATATTCAAAAGCAGAGACATTACTTTGCCGACTAACGTCCGTCTAGCCAAGGCTATGGTTTTTCCTGTGGTCATATATGGATGTGAGAGTTGGACTGTGAAGAAGGCTGAGCACCGAAGAATTGATGTGTTTGAACTGTGGTGTTGGAGAAGACTCTTGAGAGTCCCTTGGACTGCAAGGAGATCCAAACAGTCCATTCTGAAGGAGATCAGCCCTGGGATTTCTTTGGAAGGAATGATGCTAAAGCTGAAACTCCAGTACTTTGGCTACCTCATGTGAAGAGTTGACTCACTGGAAAAGACTCTGATGCTGGGAGGGATTGGGGGCAGGAGGAGAAGGGGAGGACAGAGAATGAGATGGCTGGATGGCGTCACTGACTCTACGGACATGAGTTTGAGTGGACTCTGGGAGTTGGTGATGGACAAGGAGGCCTGGCGTGCTGCGATTCATGGGGTTGCAAAGAGTCAGACATGACTGAGTGACTGAATTGAACTATTAATACAAGGCAGCCACAGTGCTGGGCCCTGAAGGTACGAGAGTTCCCGTTCCTGGATCTCACAGGGCAGGGAGACCTTAGGAGTAGGCTTGTCTGATTCAACACAGGACAGCCAGCTAAACTGGAATTTCAGAGAAACAAAGCACAATTTTTTAGTGTGTGTTTCACACAATATTCTGGTCTCTAAGTCAGGCAGCAGATAGGAGACTCCATAAAGAAGGCCAAGTGCTCTGAAATGCAGAGGGAGGGTTTCTTTCACATTGCCACCTATGTGGCACGTCCTCAGTGAGGCCCCTGTGACCGGTCCTGCCCCTTTGAGACTCTGAAATTACAGTGCACGTGGGTGTGTCTGTCATTGTCTCACCCAGGCCAGTGGGAGCTCCCCTGGGGCAGCGTCCTCAACCGTCCTACGCACTGTTCTGATTTTCAGCAAGTGGGTGTTCAGGAAATGCTTGTTGAATGGATGAGTGTGCCTGGTGAGGTGGAAAGAAGGCATGATGCCCAGGAGGTGGCACTGGAGTAGGTCTTTACTAAACAGAGGAGTAGGAAGGACATTCCAGGCAGGGGGACCAGGGTGAGCAGGGATGGAAAGGAGCAGGAAAGAAGGTGAGCCAGATCTTACGGGTGTGTAGGGGATGTGTTGGGAAGGAGGTGGGCATGGAAAAAGCGGCAGGGGTCTAGCCAGGCAGGTTCTCATGTGCCCACTCCATGGCGGGGAACCAATGGAGGTTTTAAGATTTAAGGGAGAACTGGAGCAGTCTGAGGTCAAAGCAGAGAAGGTGGCCTGCAGGCCAGTTCATCCTCACAAGGGCCTGGGTCAGAGGGTCTGAATTGAGGCCAGGATGGTGCTGGTGGAAAGCAGAGGGCCATTGGTGGGTGCTTAGGGGAAGAATCAACAGAACTTGAGTAGGCAAGTGCTAGACTCTTTCTCTGTTGGGAGAGGGAGGGTGACATTTAAGCAGGTCCTGAGCAGTTCAGGAGGATAGGCATAAGGCCTAGGGTTGGGAAGAAGGTATTATAGGCAGAACCACCACCATGAGTACACGCACTGAGGAGCAAGGGGACATGCCTAGGCACTGGGGAATGGTAGGTACTCTCTGTAACCAAGACCAACTGACCCGCAGTTCTCCCAGGTGGATAACAGCTCACACTCTGGGCCCACCAGCTGGGACAAGTCCTAACTTACGGGTAAGATGGGTCTACTGAATGATAAGCTTCCCTCTGTGCCCCTATGGGGACTCTGTATTGGCCGTGACCTCAGGGAACTAATTCTTCCTTGGGGAGTCTTGTGGGCCGCTCAGCTGTCTCTGAGTGGTGAGTTCTGAGGACTAAAAGGCAAATACACAGAGATGGACAGTGAGCTGATGGCATTTCACAGGACGGTGATGATTCCAAAGCCACGTGAATGGTCGGATAGGAAATCAAGCTCATGAATTTCTGCTCTGAGCCAGGCCCTGCCCTAGTCCTTGAGGTCTCTGCCACCTGCCCCTCCAGCTTGGGCTCAGAGGAGTGAAGGCCAGGATCGGTGAAGAGAGGGTAGAGTTTTATTTTGGATCTTTGTTTTATTTCTTATAATTGATGTATTTGCTTATGGCTGTGTTAGGTCTTTATCGCTGCACATGGCTCTCTCTAGTGGCGGTGAGCGGCAGCTACTCTCCCATTGCCGTGTGTGAGCTTCCCATTGTGGTGGCCTCTCTTGTGGGGTGAGGGCTCTAGGGCTTCAGTAGTTGCAGCTCCCAGGCTCTAGAACACAGGCTCAGTAGTTGTGGCGCACAGACTTAGTTGCTCTGTGGCATGTGGGATTCTTCCGAATCAGGGATCACACCCCTGTCTCCTTTGATAGCAGGCAGATTCTTTACCACTGAGCCACCAGGGAAGCCCCCTGTTTCTTTTTTTTTTTTTTAGGTATAATTTTATCCTTTTTTATTATTAAAATAAATGTTATTTACTTATTTATATTTTGGCCATGCCACATGGCTTGCAGGATCTCAGTTCCCTGACAAGGAACTGAACCCAAGCTGAAGCAGTAAATATGGAAGACTAACCACTAGGCCACCAGGGAAGCCCCCTGTTTTTTGTTTTTGGTTTTTTTTTTTTTAGGTATAATTTTATCCCTTTTTATTATTAAAAAGAATGTTATTTACTTATTTATATTTTGGCCATGCCACATGGCTTGCAGGATCTCAGTTCCCTGACAAGGAACTGAACCCGAGCTGAAGCAGTGAATATGGAAGACTAACCACTAGGCCACCAGGGAACTCCCTTGTTGTCTTTTGCTTTTGTTGTTCAGTTGCTAAGTCACATCCCACTCTTTGCGATATCACGGACTGCAGCACACTGGGCTCCTCTGTCCTCCACTATCTCCTGGAGTTTACTCAGATTCATGTCCATTGAGTCAGTGATCCTATCTAACAATTTCATCCTCTGTGGACTCCTTTTCTTTTTGTCTTCAATCTTTCCCAGCATCAGGGTCTTTTTATCAATGAGTCAGCTCTTCACATTGGGTAGCCAAAGTACTGGAGCTTCAGCTTCAGCATCAATCCTTCCAATGAATATTCAGGGTTGATTTCCTTCAGGATTCACTGATTTGATCTTGCAGTCCAAGGGTTCTCCAGCAACACAATTCAAAAGCATTAATTCTCATGTTTTCAGCCCTCTCTTTGGTCCAACTCTCACATTCATACATGATAACTGGAAAAACCACAGCTTTGACTGGATGGACCTTTGTCGGCAAAGTGATGTCTCTGCTATTTAATGTGCTGTCTGGATTTGTCAACGCTTTCCTCCCTAGGAGCAAGCAGCTTTTAATTTCACGGCTATAGTCACATGCGAGTTATTTTGGAGCCCAGGAAGATAAAATCTGTCACTGCTTCCTCTTTTCCCCCTTCTATTTGCCATGAAGTGATGGAACCACATGTCATGCTCTTAAGTTTTTAATACTGAGTTTTAAGCCAGCTTTCACTCTTCTCTTTCACCCTCATCAAAACCCTCTTTAGTTCCTCTTTACTTTCTGCATTACAGTGGTATCATCTGCATATCTGAGGTCGTTGATATTTCTCCTGGAAATCTTGATTCCAACATGTGATTCATCCAGCCTGGCATTTCATATAATGTACTCTGTATGTAAGTTAAATAAGCAGGGTGACGATATATAGCCTTGTCATACTCCTTTCTCGATTTGGAACCAGTCTGCTGTTCCATGTCCGGTTCTGTTACTTCTTGGCCCAAATACAGGTTTCTCAGGAGACAGGTAAGGTGGTCTTGTACTGCCATCTCTTTAAGGATTTTCTAGGTTTTTTGTAATCCACACAATCAAGACTTTGGCATAGTCAATGAGAGGGAAGTAGATGTTTCTGGCATTTCCTTGCTTTCTCCATGATCCAATGAATGTTGACAGTTTGTTCTTTGGTTCCTCTGCCTCTTGCAAATTAGCTTGTACCTCTGGAAGTTCTTGGTTCATGTACTGCTGAAGCCTCGCTTGAAGGATTTTGAACATAAATTTGCTAGCATGTGAAATCATCACAACTGTATGGTTTTTCGCTTTTACTAAATTACTTTTAATTTGCGTAGAGTAAAAGTCACTTTTTGGGTGTATAACGTATGCCTTTTTACACACCTATAGATTCTTGTGATCTCAGATAGGATATCGAACAATTCCAACATCCCAAAGATTTCTCTTGTGCTGCCCTTTTGTATTCAGACCTTCCCTCCATCTCTCAACCCTAGCTACTGCTGCTTTGTTCTCTGTTCTTATATTTTTGTCTTGTCCAGACTGTCATCGAAATAGAATCATACAGTGTGCACCTTCTTGAGTTTGAGTTTTTACTTAGCACAATGTGTCTGAGATCCATCTTGCTGACACAAACATCATAATCTTTTCATTTTCATTGCCCAGTAGTTTTCCGTGCATATGTGTGACAGTTTATCCACTGGCTGTTTGAAGGCAATTGGCTTATTTCCAGTTTGGGGCTGTTATCAATAATGCTGGTATAAACATTTATATACAGGTTTTTGTGTGAAATACATTTTCATTTTTCTAGGATAAATACCCAAAAGTGGATTGTTGGCTCCCAGGGAGGTGAAAGTTTAACTTTTTAAGAAATTGCCCGTTCTCCAGGGTGACCGTACCATTTTGCCTATGAGAGAGTTTTGTTGTTGCTCTTTCATTTTTCCCTTCCTTTTTTTTGTTTCACCTTTCTTTTAAATTTTTATTGAAATAGAGCTTATATGTCATCTGAATTAAAGAATGTATAACACTAGGTGGACTTTCATATGTATGTATTCCCATGTAATTACCACTCACATCAAGACGTGGGTGGTCCCGGCACTTCTTCCCAGTAAATACCCCACAGTCCGGCAGCGGAATTGCTATCCTGAGTTCTAGCACCAGAGATTAGTGTTGCCTGTTTTAGAGCTGCATTTATATGGAATCATATAGTATATAACCTTGTGTCTGTCTTCTTTTTGCTCAGCGTCATGTAAGTCCATCCAGCAGCATTTTGATCTTTTTTTGCATTTGCTGAGTAGTGTTGTGGTAAATGACTATGCCTCAATAGTCACTCTCCTCTTTTTAAAAATAATTTTTTTTTGGCTCCTCCTTTTGGTGTTCGGGAATCCCAGTTCCTCCACTAGAGATCCAACCTGTGCCCCCTGCAGTAGAAGCGTGGAGTCCCAGCCACTGGACTGCCAGGAAAATCCCAATATTCACTCTCCTGTGACAAATATTTGGGTTGGATCCAGTATCATGGCTGTTAGGGACAAAGCTGCTCTGAAGATTCTTGTGTGTTTCTGTATGTTTGGGGTGGCCACAAGCACTCATTTCTGTTGGGTACACTCCCAGGAGAGAATTACTGGGTTCGCTTAGCATTAGTAGAAGTGCTGAATAGTTTTCCAAGAGGGAGGCCAGTTACAGTCCCAGCAGCAAGGTAGACAAACACTCGCCTTGTTCCCTGACATAGTATTATCAGGTCTTGTCATTGTAACAGTTCTGATGTAAGTCTTATTTCGTTGTGGTTTTAATTTTCATTTCTCCAATGACTAAAGATATTGAGCATCATTTTATATATTTCTTGGCCATTTGTATATCCTCTTATGTGAGGAGCCTGTTTAAATGTTTTGTCTTTTTTTTTAAAAGATATTTTTTTGGCCATGTCTCGAGGCATGTGGGATCTTGGTTCCCTGACCAAGGATCAAACCAGTGCCCCTTGCACTAGAAGCTCGAAGTCTTCACCACTGGACCACCCTTGTCCATTTTTAAGACTGAATGATCTTGTTGCTGTTTCTTTGCAAGAGAATGGAGGTTGTGGGAAGTATCTAAACTCAGCCAGTGATCAAATCAAAGAGAGAACTGACATCGGGCCTGGGACAAAAGATGATTTTTGTGCTGTGAGTGGGAAGAGGGAAGAGGTGAGCTGTCTCCTTTGAGCTCTTGCACAGCCTGGGGCGGTTCTGAGTAGTTGGCCCACTGACCTCAAAGGTCTTGAAAGCCCCTGTCCCATGCCTGTCTTTCTTACAAGCCCCTTTGGTAAATACTGGGAGCTCTGGGGAAGGATTGGCCTTCCCTGCTGGATCACAGTGTTCTCTGCTCTTCACAACCAGCTGGGCCTTGATGGAGTAAGGACCTTTCTGGGGGACAGAGTGTGTCCCTGGTGCAGTGTGTCCTAGAGGGCTTACAGGACAGCAGGAGGGCTTCCCCTCCCACACCCCTGGGTTGAGTGGCCAGATCTGACTGTGTAAGTTACATCTACATCACTCTTCTTTTGGGTATAATCTAATCAGTAAAACAATTTTTTAAATTGAAGTGAAATATTGTACAGGAGACAGGGATCAAGTCCATATCCATGGAAAAGAAATGCAAAAAAGCAAAATGGCTATCTGAAGAGGCCTTACAAATAGCTGTGAAAAGAAGAGAAGTGAAAAGCAAAGGAGAAAAAGAAAGATGTTCTCATTTGAATGCAGAGTTCCAAAGAATAGCGAGGAGAGATAAGAAAGCCTTCCTTAGCGATCAATGCAAAGAAACAGAGGAAAACAAGAGATGGGGAAGAGAGATCTCTTCAAGAAAATTAGAGATACCAAGGGAACTTTTCATGCAAAGATGGGCTTGATAAAGGACAGAAATGGTATGGACCTAACAGATGCAAAAGATATTAAGAAGAAGTGGCAAGAATACACAGAAGAACTGTACAAAGATTTTCATGACCCAGATAATTACGATGGTGTGATCACTCACCTAGAGCCAGACATCCTGGAATGTGAAGTCAAGTGGGCCTTAGAAAGCATCACTACAAACAAAGCTAGTAGAGGTGATGGAATTCCTATTGAGCTGTTTCAAATCCTGAAAGATGATGCTGTGAAAGTGCCACACTCAATATGCCAGCAAATTTGGAAAACTCAGTAGTGGCCACAGGACTGGAAAAGGTCAGTTTTCATTCCAATCCAAAAGAAAGGCAATGCCAAAGAATGCTCAAACTACTGCACAATTGCACTCATCTCACATGCTAGTAAAGTAATGCTCAAAATTTTCCAAGCCAGGCTTCAGCAATATGTGAACTATAAACTTCCAGATGTTCAAGCTGGTTTTAGAAAAGGCAGAGGAACCAGAGATCAAATTGCGAACATCTGCTGGATCATGGAAAAAGCAAGAGAGTTCCAGAAAAACATCTCTTTCTGCTTTATTGACTATGCCAAAGCCTTTGACTGTGTGGATCACAATAAACTGTGGGAAATTCTGAAAGAGATGGGAATACCAGACCACCTGACCTGCCTCTTGAGAAACCTATATGCAGGTCAGGAAGCAACAGTTAGAACTGGACATGGAACAACAGACTGGTTCCAAATAGGAAAAAGAGTATGTCAAGGCTGCATATTGTCACCCTGCTGCTTATTTAACTTCTATGCAGAGTATATCATGAGAAACTGGGCTGGAAATAGCACAAGCTGGGGTCAAGATTGCCGGGAGAAATATCAATAACCTCAGATATGCAGATGACACCACCCTTATGGCAGAAAGTGAAGAGGAACTAAAAAGCTTCTTGAAGAAAGTGAAAGAGGAGAGTGAAAAAGCGGGCTTAAAGCTCAACATTCAGAAAACTAAGATCATGACATTTGGTCCCGTCACTTCATGGGAAATAGATGAAGAAACAGTGGAAACAGTGTCACACTTTATTTTTTTGGGCTCCAAAATCACTGCAGTTGGTGACTGCAGCCATGAAATTAAAAGACATTTACTCCTTGGAAGGAAAGTTATGACCAACCTAGACAGTGTATTCAAAAGCAGAGACATTACTTTGCCAACAAAGGTCCGTCTAGTTAAGGCTATGGTTTTACCAGTAGTCATGTATGGATGTAAGAGTTGGACTGTGAAGAAAGCTGAGCGCCAAAGAATTGATGCTTTTGAACTGTGGTGCTGGAGGAGAATCTTGAGAGTCCCTTGAACTGCAAGGAGATCCAACCAGTCCATTCTAAAAGAGATTAGTCCTGGGTGTTCATTGGAAGGACTGATGCTGAGGCCACCTCATGAGAAGAGTTGACTCACTGGAAAAGACTCTGATGCTGGGAGGGATTGAGGGCAGGAGGAGAAGGGGACGACAGAGGATGAGATGGCTTCATGGCATCACTAACTTGATGCACATGAATTTGTGTGAACTCCGGGAGTTGGTGATGAACAGGGAGGCCTGGTATGCTGCAATTCATGGAGTGACAAAGAGTCGGATAAGACTGAGCGACTGAAATGAACTGATCTGATGTTTATATTAAAGTTTAAAAATCATAAGCTAACAGATAAATAAATTATCATGAAGTGAATGCATCCATCTAACAGCCACCTAGGTCAAGAATCAGAATATTTCTAGCATCCCAGGAGCCCTGCCTACCCTCTCCCAATTGCTGCCTTGTTTGTCTTTCTTGAAGGTAACTACTGTTGTTGTTTAGTCACCAAGTCGTGTCTGACTCTTTGCGACCCCAGAGACTGTAACCCATTAGGTTCCTCTGTCCATAGGACTTCCCAGGCAAGAATACTGGAGTGGGTTGCCATTTGCTTCTCCAGGGGATCTTCCTGACCCAGGCATCGAACCCTCATCTCCTGCTTGGCAGATGGAGTCTTTACCACTGAGCCACCTGGGAAGCCCAACTATGCCCATGCACCACAACTACTGAACCTGTGCTCAAGAGCCTGGGAGCTGTAACTACTGAAGTCTGTGAGCCTAGAGCCCGTGCTCGGCGATAAGAGAAGCCCCCACAATGAAGCCCACACTCTGCAACCAGAGAGTAGCCCTTGCTCGCTACAACTGGAGGAAAGGCCACATAGCAGCAGAGACCCAGCAGAGTCAATACATAAGTTAATACGATTATGTGTCTATATAAAGACTTATTTCCTTAAAAAAGAAGAAGAAAACAGTCTAACCTAAACTTCAGAATTCTCTCTTTGCTCTGCTTATTTTGCTAAAGTCTGCTCTGCTCATCTAAAATCAGGCCCTAAGCAGACAGAGTCTAGCTGAGACTAAACTTCCTCTTAATGGAAAGACAGGGAGGTTTGTTTCTCTAAGGTCTGGATCCAGCAGGCTGAAGGAAAATATAAAATCCCTTCAGCATGAGGATGTCGTGGAGGCCACCAGATGTTAGCTGAGGCTGACTTCCCCCAGAAAACAATTAAGAGAAAATTTCCCTCATTATCGAAGCTTCAATTTCCCTGAAGTTGGGAGGACAGGGGAGCTATAAAATGCTGTGTAAACACAGTAACTGAGATAAGAATAACAAAATGGAGTGTGAGTGAGCTAGATTAATTGTTTCAGCCTGGGGGCAGAGCAAAAATGAACACCATTCCAAGAACACTCATTTAGTTCACTGAGTTTTTTTAAACACTGGTTCAGCAGCTACTTTGAGTTAGACATTGTTCTAGGGCTAGTGGTATAGAAATGAACAAGATGTTGGGTCTGTCCTCAGACTGTATGGTTTGGTGGAAGTCAGCCAAGCTCTGCACACGTGTTTATACAGGCCCAAGTTCTTCCACTGTCAAAGGATTCCACCGTGGACTTCTCTAGTGGTCCAGTGGCCAAGAATCCACCTGCCAACGCAGGGCACAAGGGCTCAGTCCCTGGTCTGGGAAGATTCCACTTCCTGGGGAGCAGTTAAGCCCATGCACAACAACTATTGAAGCCTGCACACCCTAGAGCCCATGCTCTGCTAAGAGAATCCACCGCAAGGAGAAGCCTGCACGCTGCAACTAGGGAGTAGCCCCCACTTGGCGCAACTAGAGAAAGCCCACGTGCAGCACGCAAGACACTCAGTGCAGCCAAGAATAAATACATAATAGAAAAATAAACCACACAGAACCCATTGCCTTCCTCAGTTAGCCTCCAAAGTTTTGAACTTGCCGCGATGTGTGGTAGTTCCTCTATGCTGTCTCTCCTGACACTTGCATCCACCTGTCTTTTGTGATTCTGTCTGTAACTCCAGCCTCTGATCCTGCCTCATGGGGTAATGAGTCCTGGAAGCTTGTTTCCAGTCTGGGGAACCAGGGGGCCCTTTCTTTTGGATTGCACAAGCCTATCTCTCATGCATTAAAGGGGATCCCCTAGTGAAGAGTCTCCACACGTGAACTCACTGCGTTTCCTTCAGTCTTGCTCTTCCCACCATAGTTCTCATGCCTTTGAAAGGCATCACCATTCACCCCATTCTTCAAGACAGAAAACTGAGATGATGCTCCCTCTCCCCACGCCCAATGCTCCTGGCCACCATGCAATCTGAGAGTAAAAGCTGCACTGGGTTCAAGCAGATGGGTGTAGGAAATGGAGTGTAGAAGTGGTTTATTGGCTTGTGTTGATGCCTAGGGTCCTCCAAAGACTGCTCTTTAACCTCTGGCCCTAACTTACTCTTTTTAGTTCCTCTAGGAACCCAGAGATCTCATCATCCCATCTCTGTCCCAGTTACCCTTCTCTTTAGGTTCCCCTTCATAAACCAAACAAAAAACCCTTCTGCCTCTTTCATTTGGCCAACAAGCACAAGCTTCTGTTAAAAACAAGACAACAGGCCCCAAATGGAGTTCCTTATGCTAAGCCTACGTCACCAAACTGAGACATTATTATGGTTTCAGCTCTCCTGGAAATGGAATCTTAAACCAGTAAAGCAGGCCTAATCAGCATTAGTTAGGTAATCTGCCTGATAGATCCTGCCATTCACTAAAGGAAAGTAACTTTGCAATAACTAACTCACTTTTTTTTTAAGCCTAATGTCACTTCCTTTCTCCTGTTCCCTTTTCCTATAAAACGCTTTCATTTGGTAAACCCCTTTGAGTTCCTTTCTATCTGCTAGACTGGATACTGTCTGATTCATGAATCATTGAATAAAGCCAATGAGATCTTTAAAATGTACTCAGTTGAGTTTTGATTTTTAAAAATACTTTTATTCATATAAGCTCATGCAAATAGCTACTCTGAGAAGGAGTGTCTCTAACATGACAGACAAATCTTACGCTCAGACACTGAACAAATATTTGATAACTGAATGAATGAACCTGTATTATTTCTGTTTCAACAGCTTTGAATCATATCATATTTACTCTTCTCCCTTATACACTAAAGAGGTCCTGGGTCTAAATTTTCTTTCTGTTTCATCATTTAAATTGATTCTCCTGAGACACACTGGACTTCATAGAGGATTCCAGGAGCGGACACAGACCAGCTCTACATAAGACAGAACATAGTTCATGGTTTTGTTTCAACATGTGTTTTCAACAATTTGCTGTCTATCACCTTGGCAGGATTATCATTCAATCATTTAACAAAAATATGTTGAGTATTTACTCTGTGTTGATGACTGTGCCAAAGGCCAGGGTACAAAAATGAACAAAACACAGTATAATCTTGGCCCTTAAAAAGATTGGCAACTCACAGTGCAGTGAGGTCAGTGCTAGAGTGGGGTTGGGGACAGGCGGGGGCACAAGCTAAGGAGGCACATGGGAGAGGCTCCTAACCTAGGCTTTGGGGTTTTCTAATCAGTTTTTTTGTGGGGGAAACCTCCAAACATGTACTATATTGAGAGCACCATGAACCCTCAAGTATCCATCACCCAGCTTCTACAGGAATCAATATTCTGTCATTCTTATTTCATCTATCTCCTGATCCCACTTTTTTTTCTTGAGTATTTTTAAAAACCAACCCCAGATCCCATTTCAGTTATCTGTTTGCAGCTCTAACAGATGAGGCATGCCCTAACTAGCCTCAGAGTAGGCAGGAAATCTTCCTAGAGGCAGCGGCATCTAACCTGATGTATGGAGAAGTAGGATTAGCAGGAGATCAAGCCAGTCAATCCTAAAGGAAAGCAACCCTGAATATTCATTGGAAGGACTGAATGCTGAAGCTGAAGCTCCAGTACTTTGACCACCTGATACAAAGAGCCATTTCATTGGAAAAGATCCTGATGCTGGGAAAGAGCGAAGGTAAAAAGAGAAGAGGGCGACAGAGGATCCGATGGTTAGAAAACATCACTGACTCAATGGACATGAATTTGAGCAAACTCTAGGAGAGAGCTGAGGACAGCAAAGCCTGACCTGCTGCAGTCCATGGGGTCTCTTAACGACAGAACAACAACAACAAAAGTGATAGAGCAGGAGGAAGAAGACAGGAAGGGGAAAATGTTCCAGACCAAAGGAATAGTTTGTGAAGGGGTCAAAGTTCAGGGGACTATGACAAGTTTACTACTTTGACACTCACCTGTGGTCTGTGGACCAGCAGAACTGGCATCACTTGGAAGTTTGTTTGAAGTTTAGAATCTGAGCCCCATCCCAGATCTAGGGAACCAGAATCTGCAGTTCATCAAAGTCCCCAGGGGATTCATTTGCACATCAGGTCTGAGAGGTAGTGGGTTAGGGACTGCCTAAGGGTCAGTGCAGCTGGAAATTAGAGAGGAACTATGTAGTGGAGCAAGGGGAGAGGTCAGGAAGGCCTCTGAAGTTAAGGCAAGGCTGGAGATTTTACCCTGACACCAAAGGAGAACTGCTGACAATGTTGAGCAGGGATCAGATTTGACTGTGAGGCGATAACTCTACTGCAATGGGAGAGCGGATTGAGGTTGGGGAGGAGGGAACTCGGAAGACCAGTCAGGCTTTTGTTCCTTAGAAGCTACAGGGCGCAGCAGCTGGGCATGGATTCTGGAGCCCAACAGCCCTGCCTATGTTGTATTTTCATTATATTTTTAAACCCCCTGCTTGGCTTCTTACAGAGTGGTCTTGATTTGAGACACAGCTATTTGACTTTTCTGAGCCTGTTTCCTCATCTCTCCCAACCATGACACTTTGTTTTCATAGGACCTTGATCACAGCATCAAACGAAGAGTGAATATTTAGAAACAGAGCCTGATTTTGATATGTTCAGAATTCAAATAGCATCAGAATGCTACAACTGCCTAGCTCTACACCCACTCCTCCCCAAGCCAGGCGGTGGCCCTCAGGACTCTTCACTTTCAGAGAGCCCTGTGGTCAGGGAAAGAGCACAGAACTGGGGCTGGAGACTCAGCTTCTGGAGAAGTCAGTTCAGTGCCCCACCTATCCTGGAACCTTTGCTGAGAGGCAGCTCCCCTGGCCAGCCCTCTATGCCTGCTCCCCCACCTGCCGCCTGGGCTCCGGCCAGTTTCCTCACCAGGAGTGCAGGTGTGCGGGCGTCTGCAGATTCCTCACCAAGTAAGCTGCTATGCTTTGGACGTTGTGGTCTGGGCTTTGGGGACCTGAGTGTGGGGAGCAGAACTCCCCTCCCCTCCGTCTGTCAAAACCCTTTCTGAGTGGCCCATGCCCACCCCTCCGTGGCCCCTCTCTTGCCCACACCGAGCTCAAATGTCCTGTGAAGCTACAGCCCAATATTAACACAGAGTTGAGTGCGGGATGGGGACGTGTCATCAGGGATGAACAGCTTGGCTCTGGGCAGGGGTCCTGTGCCACGAGTAGGGACCAAGCTCAGCTGATGGGGGAAGGCCTGGAAGGGTCATTTGCCTGAGGTCAAAGGACCAAAAGACTTCACAAGGGCCTCTTTGCCTTTCTTTTCCCTCCTGCTGCACATCCACAAGTGGCCACACGGGGTCACTGTCTTTTCATGCCTGGATGGGCACAGCTGGGTGGGGACCGCCCTGCACCCCGGAGCTCTCTGTTGCATCTTTCTGCAGAAGAGTTCTGGCTAAGAGTTCTGTGAAAAACAGAAAACTCCCCTGTGGCTTGGAGCAGCGTGGCTGAGGGGACCGGATCCGGGTGAGGAAGAAGACAACAGTTACGTTGTTACGCTGACAGGGGCCACAGGGCTCTGCCCAGATGCCCTGCGCAGGCTGGCTCCATGCTCTCTAGTTCAAAAACAGTGGGCACTCACTCAGGCACCATGGGCTGGGCCGGAAGACATGCCAGAAAAGGGGAAAAGCCCAAAGTATGCAAGTTTAGGAAGATGGAGTGTCATCCCCCCGAGGAACATGGGGTTTCTGGTCAGTGGCAGCCAGCCCCAGTCTGCTGGCCCTGTCTCAACCGAAGGACTCCCCGTCTCAGGCAGCGCTGGTGTGGGGGCCTCTGGCCAGGCCACAAGGCCTGGGGGTGGGCCTCACTCTACCCCAGGGACATGGCATGTGCTCACACAACGGCCAACCCCCCTGCCAGAGGGGGGCTTTCTGAAGGAAAGTCCCCAGAGGCCATCCTAATATGGCAAAGAGAGGTCTTACTGGCTGGCAGACTCTGCTCCTCCTGGAGGATAAGGGGTTCCTTGGGCTCAAATTGTTGGTAAAGAATCTGCCTGCAATGCAGGGGACCCCAGTTTGATTCCTGGGTCAGGAATATCCACTGGAGAAGGGATAGGCTACCCATTCCAGTATTCTTGGGCTTCCCTTGTGGCTCAGCTGGTAAAGAATCTGCCTGCAGTGCGGGAGACCTGGGTTTGATCC
The DNA here is from genome assembly GCA_006408675.1 of Madoqua kirkii. Taxonomy (NCBI): domain Eukaryota; kingdom Metazoa; phylum Chordata; class Mammalia; order Artiodactyla; family Bovidae; genus Madoqua; species Madoqua kirkii. The sequence goes on along the minus strand of SJYC01094038.1, from coordinate 30,818 downwards.
CTGGGTTGGGAAGATCCCCTGGAGAAGGGAAAGGCTACCCACTGCAGTATTCTGGCCTGAAGAATTCCATGGGCTGTATAGTTCATGGGGTTGCAAAGGGTCAGACACAACTGACTGACTGACTTGCAGGAGACCTTGGGGGAGGAGTGAGCTAGAGATCCCAGGGAAATCTGAAGGCCAAGACTGACCCTCAAATCCAGGCCCAGGCCCAGAACTAGTCTTTGTGGGTCTGAAGCTTTCACCCTCTGGGGCTCATTTTAAGAAAAATAATATAAAATTACAAACACAAAATCATATTTGTAAACCCAATTTTATAAATATTTACTTAGAATGAGATATTTTCCCTAGAATGAAAAACAAATATTTACTTGGGTTGAGAAAACGATGACATCAAATTATAAATTTTAAAAAGCCAACAAATGGCACAAGTATCACAAAATCCAGGAAAATAACCTTTTTATTAACCACCCACCACACCTCTGGAGAAGGCACTGGCACCCCACCCTAGTACTCTTGCCTGGAGACTCCCATGGATGGAGGAGCCTGGTGGGCTGCAGTTCACCGGGTCGCGAAGACTCGGATACAACCAAGCGACTTCACTCTGACTTTTCACTTTTATGCATTGGAGAAGGAAATGGTAACTCACTCCAGTGTTCTTACCTGGAGAATCCCAGGGACGAGGGAGCCTAGTGGGCTGCCGTCGATGGGGTCGGTAGCACAGAGTCGGACATGACTGATGCGACTTAGCAGCAGCAGCAGCGCCACACCTCTATAGTATTTTTCCAGGTGTTTTGGCTGCTTACTCTTTGACAAGCACTTCATTTGCCAGCAATTTGTAATATCATTTTCTATAGAGAGAACAGAAAGATAATTCAGTCTTTACTACAGCTGATCAGCAGTTTATGTAATATTGCTACTGGTTTATGCTTACAGACTCAGGAATTCATACATTCTATTTGTCAGTCCCAACAAAGATGGAAAACACGTGGTGTGCTTAAAGTTGCGATATGCTACATTATTAAGTATATTCTTGACAAGACAGAATCTCCACAGAAGAAAACTTTGACTGGATATTGTGTGTGTGTGCTCAGTTGCCCTGTTGTGTCTGTGTGACTCTTTGTGACCCCATGGACTACAGCCCACCAGGCTCCTCTGTCCATAGGATTTCCCAGGCAAGAATACTGGAGTGGGTTGCCATTTCCTCCTCCGGGGGATCTTCCCAACCCAGGGATTAACCTGCATTACTAACAATCAAACTACCGTCTTATAGATTTATGATGACTGGAGGGATTTTTCCACAAACTAGCTTCTGATTTCTGCACATTTTGAACGTAGTTTCTCTCACACTTCCCACCTACTTCCGGTACTAGGTACAGAGGTCATGATCATATTGCAATATGGTCCTTGGTCATTTGTCATGAGTAGACACTAGGAACATGCCTACAAGCCATTCCTGCACTAGGAAAAGGTGCTAAAAATTATTTAACTATACTAGGAAGTCACTGCAAATCACGTATATACAATGCACTCTTGGCTCCATTTTCCCTTGGGTACTAAAAATGCCCATAGCATTCCAAAGCCAGCCCATAGCCCACCATCCACCATGAACCCAAGTGTGGCCAAGAGATGTCAAAGTGGGAAAAGACTATAATTTTTATTTTTTTAGGTTTTTAGGTGACGGATGTTTTAATTAACTCAAAGAGGGAAACTTTTCCCAGAGTATACATATCAATCATCTAAGATGATAGTCTTAATTGATAATGGTTAATATACCTCCTTTTTTCAAGTTTTATACATTTTAAGCAATTGCTAAAGCCTCTCCCATGTTCTTGCCAGTGAGGTGTCCCGAAGCTTGTGCTTTATTAGCTTCATGCTAAATCCACCCTTGCCTGGAACCTCTCACTCTCTCTACTTCCTCCTTCTTCCAGGAATAATTGGCTTGCCTTCTTCACTTTCTACCACCCAACTTGTGTTGCTTCTGATGGAGGAATTTCTTCCCCTCCCAGATGGAAGCAGAGCACACCTGGGTCCCCAGCCTCTCTGGGGCCTTGCCCTTCCTTCCAAGAAACATATGGCCCTTCTGAACTTGACTGATTTGACAAGTAGAGACAATAGACACAGGGGATAAAACAGATCCTTTCAACTTATCCTTACCTTCTCTCCTCTTGGGTGCCCCAGAGAGACAAAAGCACACACGGTGTTGATGCTGCAACTTCAGCTGTGACTGGGAGAAAACATATCTGGGATCTCGGATCTCCCCGGAGTGAGAGGTGAAGCTTGCGGATGACAGGATGAGAGAGAGGTTCCGGTCACTGCCATGGCCCCCCTTGGCCCCACCAGACCCTACTGTGAGTTGTCCTTAGAGGAGACCAGCTCTCCTGAGGACAGAAGCCATGTCTTACTGATCTCCATGTCCCCTGCACCTAGCATGCTTCTCAGTACACAGTTGTTGCTCCTTGAGTGCTCGATCTGAAGAGTAGAATGGGGTCGGGGATCTGACTGCTCCCAGGAGGCCCTTGAGGGAATAATAGAGGCTGCTTGTGCCTGAGTGGCCGTGCACCCAGGGGGACTGCCCCTAGAAGGCAGTGACCGGGTAACTGGGGCCAAACCTGCCACCGTCCTTTCCCTTGCATTTCTCATCTGACGTTATTTTGTTTAATAAGGTGTTCCTTTAGAAATCAGGCAAAAACCAACTACAGCCTACTGTTTCTATGCAGACATTTCTTCTGGGCATTTCTTGGGAAATTAGTATGCTTTTCCAAATCCTGAATCCTGAGAAAAATCAATCCAGAAAACAGGAAAAAGTAGCACATCTCTCCTATGAGAATTGAAGCTTAACAATCAACACAGAGACGTGACTGGTGTGCAGGATTCCACTGACATCTAGTGAAATCAGAAGTAGAAAGTGCTGATAACGCTGAGTTGATGGTAAAGGTCGATGTTTTGGGGAACAGGGATGGGAAGCCATAGGAGAGATGTGGTCCTATAGAGTCTGTCTTGCTTAAAGCTGTTATGATCTGAGTGTGTGTTTGTGGCCCTGTCTAGCACTTGAGTTATTGTTGCAAACAAAATAAATAAATAGGTATATATAGTTTGTACATCTTTTTCAAATCCTACGAGTAGTATTCCAAGAAGTAAGTTCTGAAAGCAAAACGAAGTCTGCTAAATTGGCAATTTTAACACAGTTTTGTGTAGCACTGTTCACCTTGTTAGAAGATTGAATGTTACATTATCCAAATACAGCACAGTCCAAAACATGAGCTCGTTTTCCTATATTTAAATATTTACTATATAGGCAGTGATTCCTCGTGAACACCATTGAACTTAACACTTCTTATATATCAAACAAAAAATTTTAGGTATGCATGATAATAAGTAAAGAGCATAGAAAATGAAGGACAGGGAAGCCTGGCATGCTGTGGTCCATGGGGTCCCAAAGAGTAAGACAAGATGAGTGACTGAACAACAACCTGAAGAATGTTGAAAGTATTTCAAGAATAACAAATTTTCAAGAATTTCCAGGAATTCAACTTCTTCTTCCTGAATGCTGAAGTTAAATACCTATCAAGAATTTGGAAATAGTATTCCAGCCTCAGTGTGGATCCCGTTTCAAGTCAGGGGACTGAGAGAATCAGCTTTTATGGGCCAGGACACTGCTGGGGGAGCTGCTAGGGCCACCTAGTGTCTCCCAGTAGACGTCACTCCAAGAGGAAATCTCAGCTCAGGGCACACGATGCAAGCTTGGGTCGATGGGTTGTCCTGAAGAAAGGTGTTGAGAATTAGAAGGGGTCCGGGGGTTGTCCAATGTCCTGGCACTGGCAGAGCACCCACGACAGATGAACCTACAACCACTGTTTCCATACTCATGACCCCCAAGCTCCCCACTGCCTCCCGCCCTGCAGAGCGGAGTGCTCACCTTCTCCAGAGGGAAGAAACTTTTGTGTTGCCCAGCTCAGGGCTTTGGAAGGCAGTACAATCACCTCCACTCCTGAGTATCTACTGGGGATTGGTTCCAGGGCCCCCAGGATGCCCAAATCCCTTGATCAAGTCCCTTATATAAAGTGGTGTAATGTGTGCATTAAACTATGCACATCTTGTGTACTTTACTTGCGATTTCTTTATATATTTACTTAGGCCGTGCTGGGTCTTTGTTGCTGTGCAGGCTTTTTCCTGTGCTGAGCAGGGGCTGCGCTCTAGCTGTGCTGCACGGGCTAAACTGCAGTGGCTTCCCTTGTGGAGCACGCAGTCTCTAGGGCGCGCAGGCTCACTAGTTGCGGCGCACAGGGCTAGTTGCATATGAGATCTTCCCAGACCAGAGATGGAACCCGTGTCCCCTGCATTGGCAGATGGATTCTTAACCACTAGACCACTAGGGAAGCCCCTCCTATGTACTTTAAATCATCTCTGGATTAGTTATCATACCTAATACAGTATAAGTGGTAGGTATATTAATTGTTAATACAATGTAAATGCTATGCAGAGAGTTACCAGGACACTGCAAATTCAAGTTTTGCTTTTTGGAACTTTCTGGAAATTAAAAAAAAGCACAACTTTTTATCCGCAGTGGGCTGAATCTGCAGATGTGGAACATGTGGGCACGGAGAGCCCACTGTATCTATGACTCTTTAACTTGGATTCTCACATGGAAAGAGCTCTGGGTCTGATTCAAAAACCCAGATTTGAGTCCCATATCTGTGAAGTGTGAGCCTTGCCACACCGGCTTCTGTTTACACGAGTGTTCCACTAGGCTCTGAAGCTGGGACACTGAAAAAAGAGTGGTTAAATCAATGACTAGATAAGTGAATAAATGAGTAGTTGGGAAGGCATTTAAGAAGGAGCTGGAGTCTGATGGACAGAATCTCTGGTCACCCCCAAAGAAAAATGAGAACTTTGGGTTAAACAAAATGGATTGAAAACATATGTATGTCTCTCTCCCCTCCTCAAACTCTATTTAAGAACTTTCATCAAGGAATACTGGGGCTTCCCTGGTGGTCCAGTGGTTAAGACTCAGAGCTTCCACTGCAGAGGGCGTGGGTCCAATCCCTGGGCAGGGAACTAAGATCCGGCATGCCCATGGTGTGGCCACCAAAAAAAAAAAAAAAGAAAGAAAGAAAAAAATACAAAATGTGTAGACTCCCAAAGACAAAGATAAGAGATGTCAACAACTTTAAAAAGAGACTAACTGCAGCAGAGCACACAGGGAGGGTCAGAACCCACCTCTCCTGTCCTCACCCCCATGGGTGATGAGAAGTTTACTCACTGTAGAAACAGACCAGGAGACTACCTTCCACGTCACAAAGCCCAGCAGACTGGGAGAAAGGCACCCGCTGCAGGCAAGACAATTGATCGAAAGGCCTGACACTATTCTCTGAGGCACCAGGGCCCTTTCTCCACCCTGATCTGAGCAGCCCAGCAATTCAAGGTACTTCCAGGCCAGGAACTGGAGGGTTCTTCTCTGGAAAAACTGATGAGCCTGAGCAAAAAGACCTACAGCTATTGAAATTTGAGTCCTCCCAACAAAAGAAGCAGATCTCAACCTGGGCACTCTGTGGAGAGCTCCTGCAGGCCCTACACCCGGTCCCAATACTCAGAGAAGACCCACTCAGTCACCCCCGGGCAGCGCAGGGTCACCAGAGTGGGAGAAAATCATTAGGGAACCAACAAACACAAACTTTGCCTTAAGTTCACACTTTAGGAAAAATGCTTGGAAAACACTGTCCAGGCATACCTCAGAGATAGGGAATTTCCAGACCACCACAATAAAGCAAATATTACAATAAAGCAAGTCACTTGGTATAAAAAACCAATTTTTTTTTGTTTCCTGGTGCATGTAATAGTTATGGTTATACTACATTGTAGTTTATCCAGTGTGCAATAGCATAATGTCTAAAAAAAATGTACACACCTTAATTAAAAATACTTTATCACTGAAAAATGCAGAGTTGCCACAAATCTTCAATTTGTAAAAACCTCAGTATCTACGAAGTGCCATAAAGTGAGGCATGCCTGTGCATATTTAAAATAACCATCACTTTACTGCAGAAGTATGAAACAAGTGGAATTATCTTTATCTGCTAGGAATTTACATTGAGTTTGAAAACCATACTTTTTGTGAAAAAAGGCTTACATGGATTTTGAACCACTAATAGTATTCATGTGGTCATAAATTTATAACATAATTATCAAAATAAGGTTTCACAAATCTGATGACTAATTCAAGAATAAGAGGTGTTTTCTATGTGTTTCTTAAATAGAAAACAAAGTTTTAACACAAGGTTTCTTATTTTTTATTCCTTGAGTGTCAGGCCTTTTTAAGAACAGAAAATATAGTGTACAGAAAAATGCAATTGATTTGGATTTTAAATTTTACACTAGTGAGTTTACCTAGCAAAGTATTTTATTGAAAGAAAACCTAATTTTTTTCCTTAAGAGGGGAGCTTATATATATATATATATAGCTTCTAAAGGGAGGCTTATTTATGTTTTGCTCTTTTGGATTATGTATTTTTATCCATACCAGGCAACCCCCAATGTTTAAAGATGGAGACAAAACAAGCAAACAAAAACAGAAATTTATATAAGGCACAGAAGAAAACTTAAATGATTATAATGATCCTCAGAAAGATCAGAGTCCGCAAAAGAGAGGACAACATACACCCCAGAGAATAAGAAATAGTTTCTGGAAATATGATAGTCAAAATAAACTCCTCTCTCAGAAAGTAGAACAAAAAGAGATGGAAAACAGGGTGGTTAAACATGTACTAGAGAAGCTTCAGTGGGAGAGACCAGGGGAAATTGAGGAGGATGTTATCAATAAACTAATACAGGAAACATTTTCAGCGTCTGAGGCCATGAATCACCAGCTTGAAAGGTCCCACAGGTCACCAGCAAGAAGAATGAAAATAGAGCTAACCCAAGGTACTTAATCTTGAATCATCAGAACATCCAGAATAAAGAGATGATCCAATGAAGTCGAGGAATAAACTCACAGCGAAGATCAATAGTGAGAAAGGGATGAGGTTTCTCAGCAGCAGCACTGAGAACCAGCAGACAAGAAAGTGATACATTCAAATTAATGGGAGAAATGCCTTCCAGTCACAGCTTCTATTTCCAGCCAAACTCTTAATTTCTGAAGGACAGACTAAAGGTGTTTCAAACCTGTAGGCTTTAAGACGATGTACCTCACAGGCATCCTGGTCTCAGGAAGCTACTGGAGTAGAAGTTCCAGCAAAATGAGGAAGGAAGCCAAGAGAGGGAACACTGGGTGTTTAAGAATCCTGGAGGGAGGTGACAGGGACCTCCAGGGTAAGATCGAAGCCAAGCCTTGGATGACAGCCCCTCGTGTTCCATCAGGCCCAGGTCAGAGTCAAGGCTGGTTGGTGTCTCAGAGAAAACACAAAAGTGGCCCATTGTCCGAGCTCTGCTCACAATGCATTTTGGAGAAAAATTAATGCTAGATAAGTAGAGAAGAAAGCAAACAAAAAAGGGCAGTTGTCAATGTAGGAGTGGGGCCAATGTGAGGAAGCTGTATATATGGGAGAGTATAACGTGGGGCCAGAAGCCTCAGCTGGGTATTTACCTAGTTCAGTTCAGTTCAGTCGCTCAGTTGTGTCCGACTCTTTGCGACCCCATGAGTCGCAGCATGCCAGGCCTCCTTGTTCATTACCATCTCTTAGAGTTCACTCAGACTCATGTCCATCGAGTCAGTGATGCCATCCAGCCATCTCATCCTCTGTCGTCCCCTTCTCCTCCTGCCCCCAATCCCTCCCAGCATCAGAGCTTTTCCAATCAGTCAACTCTTCGCATGAGGTGGCAAAAGTACTGGAGTTTCAGCTTTAGCATCAGTCCTTCCAAAGAAATGCCAGGGCTGATCTCCTTCAGAATGGACTGGTTGGATCTCCTTGCAGTCCAAGGGACTCTCAAGAGTCTTCTCCAACACCACAGTTCAAAAGCATCAATTCTTTGGCGCTCAGCCTTCTTCACAGTCCAACGCTCACATCCATACATGACTACTGGAAAAACCATAGCCTTGACTAGGTGGACCTTAGTTTGCAAAGTAGTGTCTCTGCTTTTGAATGTACTATCTAGGTTGGTCATAACTTTTCTTCCAAGGAGTAAGTGTCTTCTAATTTCATGGCTGCAGTCACCATCTGCAGTGATTTTGGAGCCCCCCCAAATAAAGTCTGACACTGTTTCCCCATCTATTTGCCATGAAGTGATGGGACCAGATGCCATGATCTTCATTTTCTGAGTGTTGAACTTTAAGCCAACTTTTTCACTCTCCTCTTTCACTTTCATCAAGAGGCTTTTGAGTTCCTCTTCACTTTCTGCCCTAAGGGTGGTGTCATCTGCATATCTGAGGCTATTGGTATTTCTCCCAGCAATTGTGATTCCAGCTTGTGTTTCTTCCAGTCCAGCGTTTCTCATGATGTACATTGAATACTGATTTTCACATATTGCCATAAATCTTACTGTGTAATTGAGGCTGATTTGCATTGTTGTACGGCAGAAACCAACACAATGTTGTAAAAATTAAAAAAAAAAAAAACAAATAAATCAAAAAACCAAAACTTACTGTAAAGTGAGAGAGTAGAAGTGTGTGTGTGTGTGTGTGTGTGTGTGTATGTGTATGTGTGGAGGGGGTGTGTAGAGAGATAAATCCTTATCTTTTCTGGTAGAAGGCAATAAAGAATGTCTAAAATGAAAAATAAATTAAGAGATAATCTTTTCAATATGGAAGGTCATTAAAAAATAGCTCTAGGAAATAAAGGTGGCTGTCCCTGGGGTGAGGGGCTTAGAAGGGGATAGAAGTGGCTGAGGACTCTTGCTTGCTTTTTGTGATAAGCCCTGAGGTGCTGTTCAACTTTGGAAACTATATATCTTGTATTCTCCTGCTCAAAACAAAAACTAAGACAATTCCCCAAATTTCTACCATCCTTACTTTTATACTGCAACCCTGCCAGCTGCTCTGAACTCAGAAACCGGGTTCTCCATGCATCTGAAAAAGGGCTTCATGTCCCCTGACGCCCATCAGAGTCACCTACAGCAAAAGCATCTCCTTTCTCCTTCCAGCCAAGAGCACAGCCGCCGGTCGCTCCACTTACTTATTCCCTCACCTTCTCCCTGCGCTCCTGGGCTCCTGCCAAGACTCGATTCTTTACTAAATCAAACCCTAAATCTCTTGCCTCACCCCCACACCAGATCCCGCCAAACTGACTTTGCAGGATTTATTAAACTGAAGGAACTTAAAGAGGGGGAAACACACATGCAAACACTCAAACCACAAGGCATCTTCGGTTGCTATTGTCCTCCGGAGAGAGCAGAAAGGATGGGAGACCCTGGAGATCGGAAACTCGTTACAGATGTGCGCTTCAGCGTTAGGAGGGACACTCGGAGACCGGGCCGTTTCAGGAGTTGGGGCAGGGTATTCATGTGTTGCTTGGAAACCAGAGACCAAATAGGAAACAGGAAGCCCCAGGAGAGAGAGGCTTAAATATTTCAGCATCATTTCCAGAGTTGAAGGCTGCCTGCCAGGGCCTGAGGGCAGTTCTGGTCCTTATTTCTCCCTAGCCTCAGATTGTCGGAACTCCTCGCACCTCATGGACCCTCAATCCCAGTTTCAATTTGCACCTCTTAGAGGTGGAGGTTGGATTCTTACAGGGCCCATGTTGGAGTCCGTGTACACACACACAGAGCTGCAAAGCCATTTTCGGGCACTGGTTTCTGATGAAGCTGGAAGCTTAACAGACAGGTCGGCTCACACCTCCAGGCTTCCTGCAGCTGCAGTGGCGGCTTGTGCCGGGCTCTTACTGCTTCCAGTTGTGTGACCCTGGAATCGGCTGGGTCTGTCTGAGTCCATCCCAGAATCCGGAACTGGAGCAGAGTATGGCCAAGCTTGAAGAGTTACTGGGGCCCAAGGGGGCCCAGAGCATGAAACTCAAGTAGCTCACAGCTGTACACGTCAGCTGTGTCTTTCTTTGCTGCAGACACAGACCTGGCCATGGGGTCCCCTTCAGTGTGCCCTGCCCCTTGCACTGTGTGTTTCTCTGCCACTGCAAATCCATGTGAGCCCTCTCCCCACCTGAAGACCTCCGTGGGGCCTCCAGTGCTGCGTGCCACCCTCCTCCACACTCTGCAGCTTCTCACTTGGCACTAGCATCTGCACACTCAGATGTTTGGGGCATGTGTGTGGTGTGAATTTCAGGCTCAGGTAGACCTCCCTTTCCATCACCAGTTGGATCTGGGACAACCTAACCTCTCTTAGTCTCTTTTTCTTCATCTACTAAAAGCATGCACAATCCTTTTCTTTCAGTTGTCAGGACTGGGGAATATGAAATATTTGGGTCTTGAATAAACCCTTCTCCAAAGATATACAATGGTCAACAAGCATGTGAAAAGAGGCTCAATATCATTAGTCATTAGGGAAATGAAAATTAAAGCCACAATGAGATACCACTCCACACCTACTAGAGTCGCTGTAATTAAAAAAGAAAAGAAAAATAACAAGTGTTTACGAGGATGTGAAGAAATTGGAAACCTCATAGGTTTTTGGTGGGAATACAAAATAGCACAGCTGCTGTGGAAGATGGTTTAGCAGATCATCAAAATTAAACATAGAATTACCATATGATTCAGGAATTCCAGTCTTAGATATAGACCCCCAAAATAATAAAAAACAGATACTTAAAAACTTGTGCATGAATGTTCTTAGCCACATTATTCCTAGTAGCTAAAAGGCAGAAACAACCTAACTATCCTTCCACTGATGAGTGGATAAACAAAACGTCATCCATCTACCCAGTGGAATATTATTCAGCTATAAGAACGGATGCAGCTCTGATACATGCTACAACATGATAAACATATGCTATGTGAAAAAAGTTGAAAACAAAAGGTCACATCAAATGGTTCCATTTATATGAAATATCCAGATACGATTCCACAGAAACAGATTTTTTTTTGGGAGGGTTGGTAAATAATCTTTTCCCCTTTGCTATGCAGTAGGATCTTGTTGATTATCTATTTTAAATTTATCAGTATGTACATGTCAATCCCAAACTTTCTAACTCTTCCTCCACCCCCAATCCTTTCCCCCTGGCAACCATAAGTTCGTTCTCTAAGTCTGTGATGGCTGGCAATATTTTTAGTGGTGCCTCTGTTATTATTACTATTTCTGGTGCAGATCTGACTCTTCTGTAAGGGAATTTCCAATGCGAATGTGAAAAGACAAACCCACGAAGAAGCTCCAATATATAAGACAAATAGCAGAACGTGTGCACAAGGTTTCATGGGAAATCAGATGAGGGAATGATTCATTCCACTCTGAAGATCGGGCACTTTTACTGATCTTCCAAATCACTTGGTAAACATGTGCAGAAGCTCTCTCCAAGTAAAGGGCATGGCTTGGGTAGAAACAGCAGACTAGCCATTGCCAGGGGCTGGCGGGAATGTGTACAGGCTTTCCTTTCGAGGTGACGAAAATGAGCTGGTAGATATGGTGGTTGCACAACATGGTGGATGTAGTAAATGGCACTGTATTGGACACTTTAAAATGGTTCGTTTTTTGTCATGTGAATTTTGCCCCAGTTTTAAAAAAAAAACCTCTGCTCTAGACGCATGTTTGATGGTAGATGAAGATTTTTTGGTTTTTAAATTTGGTTGGTATATGTAGGAGTCAATATGGATTCCTGGGTTCCACACTCAGAGATTCTGGTTTAATCAGCAGGGAAGAGGCCTGAACACAGAGCTTTATGAAAGCTGTTCAAGGGATCCCAGCATCAAGGACCTTCTCTTCTATTTCCACCGGGCTGGCATCTCTTCCAGCCTGCAGGTCTGCTGAGGGCTCCAGGGTAGCTAGACAGATTGACCTTGGCTGAACTTCACTGTAATTGTGTCCTAAGGGTCTGACCTTGTATCTGAACTTGTAAATGTGGGACTCAGTGAAAAGTTAGATTTATATGTGAACATGTGAAGAAATATCCAAGACTTCAGGGGTATGAGAGGTGAATGGTAAATGAGGGTGGCCAGCTATGGAGTTAAACCCAATTCTACCTTGAAGTTTCAGAATTTCCTATGAAAGCCAATGTCAAAATGTTACTGTAAGTCCAGGGAGGCAGGGTGTCTAATTCTTCAGAAAAAAGTGTTGGGGGAAATTCTCAATTGCTTCTCCAGTGGTCTCTTCAGGGACCACCTACTCTAGACTTCTCAGGCAGCAGGAAAAATTGGAAAGACTAGATGGCAGACTGTGTAGGGAGGTCAGTGTGCCATGTTAGAGCCCACGGTGACTAGACAGCTGGGGAAGCAGCAGGACCGCAAATGCAATGTCTTGGTTATCTATTGCTATGGAACAAACCAACCCAACACCTCGCAGCCACTGAGATGCCTACTATCAAAATGAACAAAACCCTGAAAAACAGAAAACAGTACGTGTTGGTGAGGATGCGGAGAGATTGGAACACTTGTGCACTGTTGGTGGAAATCTCAAATGGTGCTGCTGCGGCACACAGTATGGCAGTTTCTCAAAGAATTAAAAACAGAGTTATTATGCTGTATGATACAGCAATCCTGCTTCTGGGTTTCTACTCTGAAACTTTGAAAACATGAAGAGAGATTTGTACACACATGTTCCTGGCAGTATTATTCTTAAGTAATATCCTACAGATGGAAGCAATCCACGTGTCCATCAGTGGATGAATGGATACATGAAATGTGGTATACAGATACACACAAGAGAATATTATTTAGCTTTAAAAAGGAAGGAAATTCTGACACATGCTAGACCATGGATGATACTTAAAGACATTATGATTGGTGAAATAAGCATGAGGTACTTAGAGTAGAATTCACAGACACAAAGTTGAATGGCGGCTGCCAAGGGCTGGGGCAACAGAGAGTTAGTGTTTAATGAGGACAGAGTTTTAATTTAGGAAGATGAGAAGAATTCTGTGGCTGGATGGTGGTGATGGTGACGTAAAAGTGTGAACGCAGTTAATGCCCTGACCTGTGCACTTAAAAAGGTTAAGATGATAAATTGTGTGTAATGAAGATTTTTGTTGTTGTTAATGTATGTTTTGTTGTTGTTGCTTAGTCATTAAGTCATGTCTGACTCTTTTGTGATCCCACAGACTGTGGCTCACCAGGTTCCTCTGTCCATGGGATTCTCCAGGCAAGAATACTGGAGTGGGGATCCTTCCCCTGGATCCTTCTCCAGGGGATTTTCCAGATCCAGGGATGGAAACTTCATCTCCTGCACTGGTAGGCAGATTCTCTACTACCCAGCTGCCAGGGCAGCCCAGTTATATATTTTGACTCCAGTTGAAAAAAAGTTAATATACTAACCTCCACTCCTCAAACAAAAAAACCACCATCAAAACCCACTGTATTAGCTCAAGATTCTGTGGGCTTATTGGGCCTGCCTGAGAGGTGCTTTTTCTCCATGTGATGTCTACTGGGTCTGCAGTCATATGGGGCTTGGATAGGGCTCAGTCTCATGGCTGGCAGTCTCGGGGAGACACCAGGCACTGCTGGTAAGTATCTGCACATAGGAACTCATTCAATCCTCATAGCAACACCTGAGACAAATAATACTAACACCTCCATTTCACAGATGAAGAAACTGAGACCCAGAGAGATGTAGGAACTTGTTCAAAGTCACACAACTCTAGGTCATTATGGTTGTGGCTGATATCCTCCTTGTCTGAACTCAGAGTGATCCCTTGAAGGTTTTCTGTTGTTTTTTTAATAGTTATTTCTTTATTTTTGGCTGTGCTGGGTCTTCACTGCTGTTCTCTAGTTGCAGCGAGTGGCACCACTTTCTAGTTGCAGAGCACAGGCTCCAGGATGCAGGGGCTTTGGTAGTTGTGGTGCGTGGGCTCAGAAGCTGCATATTGCAGGTTGCAGAGTGAGGGCTTGTTAGTGTGGCACAGGGGTTCACTGGAGCATGTGGGATCCTCCCCGACAAGGGATCAAGCTGGTGCCCCTTGCATTGCAAGGTGGACTCTCAACCACTGGACCACCGGGGAAGCCTGGTTTTCTCTGTTGTAATGCCACATGTGGGGTGTGGATTCATTGATGAGATGGGGCACCCTTGTATTTGTGCCCTAGCCTCTCCAAGGGTACCATGCAGCCATCCACTCGGGACTTCTCACTTCCTCCTCATTCCTCAGTCCTGCTACCTTGCACCTTGATTGATGATTCTTTTTTGTGCCTCAGGGAATTCTGTCCCCTACTCTTCCAACTGTGATTAAAAGTATTTATCATAATCTCTCCAACCAATTCTGGACTAGACAGCCAAGTAAGTACTTCTACTGTTGGCCTCATTGTACAAAACTCCCATAGGAACACATAAGGGTGCAGCTACCTTCACAAATCTTGAGATCAGGACATTTAAAGGAGAAATTATTAAGAAATTATCCAGTTACACAAGGAAGGGAGTTCCTGGCACCTTTAATCTAGTTCAGATACACCCAGAGCGTGGGCAGAACCTGCAAAGAATATCCCTAAACTCTGATTGGTCCTCTTCGAGGAATCTTGGAAAAGGCAAGAGATGCCAGCAGATGGGTAGATTTTAAACTAATTTTTTAAAACTGGGCCAAGAGGTAGATTCCAATACCAATCTACCTGAAACCTGGCAAAACCTTTTGAGCTTATTAAAAACACAATTTGTAAGCCTTCAGCAAAGAAATGGTCTCATTTCTTTAATAGTGTGGTCACCAGACTGCAGGATCTGTGCAATAATACACTCTGAATTGAAGCATGGACCTTAATGAGGACTCTCTTTAAAAATGATCTTGCAGATGACCTGGTTAGACAGTGTTATAGACTGAATGTCTGTGTCCCCCTGCCAAATTCATAGGTTGAAGCTGTAACCACCAATGTGATGGTAGCTCGTTGGCTGCATGGTACCCTTGGAGAGGCTAGGGCACAAGTACAAGGGTGCCCCATCTCATCGATGATTTCCACACCCCACATGTGGCATTACAACAGAGAAACCAGGCTTCCCTGGTAGTCCAGTGGTTTGAGAGTCCACTTTCCAATATAAGAGGTACCAGTTGATCCCTTGTCTGGGAGGATCCCACATGCTCCAGGGCAACTGAACACCTGTGCCACAACTAAGAAGCCCTTGCTCTGCAACTTGCAAGATGCGACTTCTTAGCCCATGTGCTAGAAGAGAGATGGTTAGATTTATCTAATTTGGGAGATAATTAGATTTAGGTGAGATCATGAGGATGGGGCCCTCATGATGGGATTAGTGCCCTTACAAGATGAGGATGCAGAGAAGGCAATGGCACCCCACTCCAGTACTCCTGCCTGGAAAATACCATGAGTGGAGGAACCTGGTGGGCTGCAGTCCATGGGGCCGTGAAGAGTCGGACATAACTGAGTGACTTCACTTTCACTTTTCACTTTCATACATTGGAGAAGGAAATGGTAACCCACACCAGTGTTCTTGCCTGGAGAATCCCAGGGGCGGGGGAGCCTGGTGGGCTGCCCTCTATGAGGTCTCACAGAGTCGGATATGACTGACGTGACTAGCAGCAGCAAGATGGGGATGAAACACCAGAGCCCCTTCTTACTCTTCCTCTTCACTGCATGAGGACACAATGAGAAGGTGGCTATCAGCAAGCCAGAAGGAGGACCCTCGCTAGAATCTGACTCTGATGGCCCTCTAATCTTGGACTTCCAGTCTACAGAAACTGTAAGAAAAGAACATTTCCATTGTTTCAGCCACTCAGACCATGGCCTTTTGTTACGGCAGCCTAGGTTGACTAAGGACAGGAAGCCTGGTGTGCTGCACTCTATGGGGTCAGAAAGAGTCAGGCATGACTTAAAGACTGAACAACAGACTGACTAATATAGATGGGGTTGTAGCTGATTCAGCAGAAGTTCTTGAAATGAACTAGTATACTTCTTGGTACAGAGTTGGCGCTTAATGCGTAGTCAATGAAGAAGAGGAACATGTTTTTCTGGAACGCCTTTGCTTTCTCCATGATCCAGCTAATGTTGGCAATTTGATCTCTGGTTCTTCTGCCTCTTCAAAACCCAGCTTGTACAGCTGGAAGTTCTCAGTTCACATACTGCTGAAGCCTAGCTTGAAATATTTTGGTATTACTCAGCCATTAAAAATAATGAAATAATGCCATTTGCGGCAGCATGAAGAACCTAGAGATTATCATACTAAGTTAGTCAGACAGAGAAAAACAAATATCATGATAGTATTCAGATGTGGAGTCTAATTTTAAAAATGATATAAATGAACTTATTTACAAAACAAAAGCAGACTCACAGTTTTTGAAAACAAACTTATGGTTATAAAAGGGGAAAATGGGGCAGGGAGTGGCGAGGAATAATTAGGAAACTGGAATTAAGATACACACTATTATGTATAAAATAAATAACCAACAAAGACCTACTATATAGCACAGGAGGCTCTACTCAATATTCTGTAATAACCTATATTGGAAAAGTATCTGAAAAAGAATGAATATATGTATATGTATAGGGCTTCCCTGGTGACTCAGTGGTAAAGAATCCACCTGCAATGCGGGAGACCCAAGTTTGGTCCTCGGGTTGGGAAGATCCCCTGGAGAAGGAAATGGCAACCCACTTCAGTATTTGTGCCTGCAGAATCCTGTGGACAGAGGAGCCTGGCAGGCTACAGTCCATAGGGTCGCAGGAGTCGTACATGACTGAAGCAACTTAGCACACATGCATGTATGAATAGCTGAATCTGTACAGGGGTACTATACTGTACACCTGAAATTAACTCACATTGTGATTCAATTATGCTCCAGTTAAAACAAACAAACAAACTGTAGCCCTCAACTTACTTTGTCTATTCTTTTTCTCCCTTCACTGGATGATAAGCTGTGGGCAGGGTTTTGTTCAGTGTTACATCCCAAGCACCGAGAGGGGCAGCTGGTTGATAAGATTGCTTCCTTGTCTCTGCTGCCTCTTCCTGTTCTGCCCCTTCTGGCTCAGAGTAGAACCACACTCTCCCCACTCCCCTTAAATGACTGTTGGATTTGTTTTGGCTCTTGAAATGTGAATTAAAGGTGACATGTTGTTGCTGCTGCTGCTGCTAAGTCACTTCAGTCGTGTCCAACTCTGTATGACCCCAGAGACGGCAGCCCACCAGCCTTCCCCGTCCCTGGGATTCTCCAGGCAAGAACACTGGAGTGGGTTGCATTTCCTTCTCCAGTGCAAGAAAGTGAAAAGTGAAAGAAGTCGCTCAGTTGTGTCCGACTCTTCACGACCCAATGGACTGCAGCCCACCAGGCTCCCCTGTCCATGGGATTTTCCAGGCAAGAGTACTGAAGTGGGGTGCCATCGCCTTCTCCAAAAGGTGACATGTGCTGCCTCCAAAAGGGGTGCTCTGGAGTCAATATGTGACTTGCCCCCTTCATGCGGTATGTTTGCCCACATCCCTTAGGATTGGGTGGAGCTGAGCCCCTGCAGCCTGAGGTACCTAATGTTGGCAAGAAAGACACTTTGCTGTTTTGAGTCACTGAGACAAATGGGGATATTTGTTATTGCAAAATAACCTAGCTGACCTTGACTGATACATCAGGCCTTCAAGAAATATTTAATGAATAGTTAATGAATCCTTTGGTTGCCTTCATAATGTCCTGAAGAACTCCACTCTAGGTATTGATAAATATATATACATATCATATGAAAGTGAAGTCGCTCAGTCGTGTCCGACTCTTTGTGACCCCACGGACTGTAGCCTCTCAGGTTCCTCTGTCCATGGGATTTTCCAGGCAAGAGTGCTGGAGTGGATTGCCTTTTCCTTC
Source organism: Madoqua kirkii (assembly GCA_006408675.1). Taxonomy (NCBI): domain Eukaryota; kingdom Metazoa; phylum Chordata; class Mammalia; order Artiodactyla; family Bovidae; genus Madoqua; species Madoqua kirkii. Next base: position 13,023 of record SJYC01094038.1, on the reverse strand, counting down.
TCCAGGGGATCTTCCCGACCCAGGAATCGAACCCCAGTCTCCCGCATTGCACGGCAGATGCTTTACTGTCTGAGCCACCAAGGAAGCCCACATATCATATAGTAATAATAATAATTGCTATTTTTATTACAGTTTTTTTGAGTGCCAAAGTTTGCAAGGCACAGAACTAAGCATTTTACACGTCCATTTAATTCTTAGTAATTATATATGAGATAAGCGCTTTTATTATTCCCATTTGTCAGATGACAAAACCGAACCATGGAGAAGTTTAGGTCAGATTCACCATCACCGCCTGATTTTTATTAGCCAATAGTCTGGAGCTCACACTGGGTGACCCCCAGCCCCTGCAGACCACAGTCAAAGGGTACCAGCTGGCAGTGGGAATACCTGCAGTCATCATCTCCTTGCATCTCTTTAGCCTCTGGGTGTGGAGCAGGCAGGAATGTGTGCTCAGAAACAGGGAGAGACAGACAGCTTGCTAAACTGCTGAGCTGGGTGATAGGTCACTTGGATGACTCCACGTCTGGTTAATATCTCAGGATGCTGTAAGTGGTTTGGCTGCCAATAAAATTCCCCAAAATATGCTCTGGGGGAAAAACAGCCAATCATCTAAAAAAAAAAAAAAATCCAACCTCCACCCTAGCCCTTTAATTTTTAAATTCTTTGTGTATTCTTCGGGAAAATTCAATCCATATGTTTCTCAGCTTTTATACACTGAAATGTTTCTGAGGGAGTATTTGACTTTCCCAATCCCCAGAACCTTCCCCCACTTGCTTCTCTCTGTCTTCCACATTACTGCATCTCTCCCAGCACTAGGAAGAGGGAATTCAGGGTCCAGCAAAAACTAACCGTGGGGAAAGCATTAAAGCTCTGTGCTGAGAAGCTGGAATGGCTCTGAGCCACTGAGATGCCTACAGGAGCATCCTCCAGGGGCATCACCTCCGAGCCTCCCACCGCATCAGACAGGCTGCCTCATGCATTCCGTGTGTCCCACTGCATGAGTATTGCCTTTGGAACAGTGGAGGCACCCTGCGAGACCTCAGTGTTTCTGGACACACTCGGAGTTAGGACAGTACAAAGCCAGATAGTACAAGACTTATGTAAAACCAGACGGGGATTCACACTTTGTTGGGAGCCTGGAGCCTTGGCCAGGAGAATCTCAAGACAGCTCTACCCACTCCTGATGGTGCGTTTTCATCGAAGGCCAGCTGGGGACAGGCGAGTGCAAAGAGGAGCGTGTGCAGCGCAGCAGAGCTGAAGTGTGGGCTGCGCAGGGGCTTCAAGCCAAGCTCCACACGGTGGAAGTGATAATAATTATTAATGCCTGACATTTGTGTAACACTTCATAGTTTTAAAAAGGCTGTCAGCAGCTTGATATAGCCAGTATGTTGGAGCCAAAATGTTTAGATTCCCATTCTTTGTCCTAGCTGTGCAACCCTGGGCAAATCACCCAACCTCTCTGAGCCTCCATTTACTCACTTGTGAAAAGAGGAAAATCTTGACTCCTGTCTCATAGGCTAGTTGTGAATCTTGTAATAAAAGGCCAGCAAAGTCCCTTTCAAGCTGCAATGTGCTAACAGCTGAAGGTGGTTGCTGTGGTGCTGATATCACCTTATCTCACTTGCTGAAATCTTTTTTTTCACTTAAAAAAAATTGCAACTTGTAATTTATAACACTGTAATAGCATCTTCAATTTCCCATATATATATATATATATATACATATATATATATAATTTTTTTTTTCCAAAGGAAAACACAAGTTACTCTCTGGCTTACCTTCCTGTCTCGAGTGCTCCCAGGGGCCAGCAGTGCTTGGGGTGGGGGGGGTCCCAGGATTTGGAGTGCCGGGGGTATGCTAGCCCACTGCTAGCACAGGCTGTGGATCCCCCTCAGGGGAGAGCTCATCCTGAGGGAGGGGAGGGGAGAGGCAGGGCTTGGGGTGGTTGTCTGCAGGGGAGGCGGGCTTTGAGTACTTCAGAGAAATCCCAGGAGGAAGATCAACAGACACAAGGGATGCTGTGACTTCCCCAAGTGCTCTCTCAGCCTGGGAGGAGAGGCCTGCACGCAGCCGAGGCCCATGTAGCGAGGTCCTCTTGGAGAAGCCTCGGCAGCCGCCCGCAGGTGCCCAGGGGACCCTCCTTGGGCTTTGGGGAGTGCTAGACAGAGGATGCCTTCACAAGGGCTGGAGAGAGGCACCCTTGGGGTGGGACAGGCACCTCGGGGCTGTGTTGGCAGGCCTGGAGACAGACCAGGGACTCCCAGCATTAAGGTTCCTTGAAGCAGCCATCTCGTGAGAGCAGCTGGAGGCAGAGAGGGTAGCACAGTTTGTCCTGTGACCCTGACACCACGTGGTGTGAGGCTCCTGTGCCTGCAAAGCAGGACTCACCAGGATAAAGCCTGAGCTCCTCAGCATTGCGCCCAAGGCTTGACTGGGCCCCCGCCTTTCCCTCCCTCGAGCCGTCATTATCTCACCACTTACAGTTCCTGGCCTCTGCCTGGTCTGCACCTCTGCCTGAACTTTCTCCTTCCCTGCCCTTCCTGCCTGGCGATCACTTATGCCAAATCGTCTGTTTTTTGCTGGGCCCAGCAGAGTGCTTGGTAAATGGCCATAAAACTTGTATGAAAAAATGAATGAGTGGAAAGAGTAGGGGATCACCTGGGATCCCCCAGTATTCAAACCATGACCCGTTTGGAGACCCAGGTCTCCAGCATCAGTTGCATGTGGTACTCATGCCCTCCTCCTGAGTTTCTGCAATTGCTGCTGGAGGGATGCTGGCCACAGACACGCAGCCCCATGACGCCTGTGTCCAGCCAGCACTCACCTTGCCTGGGGCAGGCAGGCAGAAGGCAACCGGTACCCTCTCTCAGCCAGGGCCCCTCTGCCGGTCACAGAGATCTCGGCTCTGCCACTGGGCTGGGCCTCGCTGGTCACTCCTGCTTCTGTTTCCTCCCAGACTCAGAAGGAATGAAAATCTGACCAAGCCCAGAAAGCATCACCAGCCAGTGTGATGCCAGCCTCCTGTGGAGAGGCCACCAGGTGAGCTGTGTTTTGCTGAACATTCAGATCACCTGAGGGAGCTTCGAAAACTGCGATGCCTGGCTTCATCTCATAGCAGAATGGCTGGAGGTGGGACCCAGGAGTCAGAACTTAAAATGCCCCAGAAATGTGGATGGACCAAGAGAGCATCATGCTTAGAGAAATTAGTCAAAGGAAAAGAGAAAGACAAATACTATACGATAATATCAGTTGTATGTGGAATTAAAAAAATAAAACACATGTATATACAAAACAGAAACAGACTCAGAGACATAGGAAACAAAACTTGTGGTTACCAAAAAGGGGAGGGAAGAGCAGAGGGATGGGATCAACAGATACAACCTATAGAATAGTTTGCAGAAACCCTATTTAAAGAAACCATATTTAAAATAGAAAAGCAACAAGGATATAAGGTATAGTACAGGGAATTAATTATACTCATTATAATAATCTATAATGGAATCTAATCTGCAAAAACACTGAATCATTATGCTATATACTTGAAACTATCACAATATTGTAAATCAACTCTATGTCAATAAAGAACAAACAAACAAACAAATAATGCCCCAGAGGACTCTCAGGTGTGGCCAAGTTTGAAAAAAAAAAGGCTGCTGCTGCTGCTAAAAAGGCTAGGAAAGTTTAAAAAACATCTCCATGTTCCAGACTGCCCTAGACCAATGAAATTAGACTCTCTCCGGGGGCCTGGGAGTCCTATGACTTGGTTGGGTGTTGTTTGTTTTTGTTTTAAATGTCTTAAATTTTTGAAGAATAAGAATTTTTATTTATTTATTTCAGCTGTGCTGTGCTGCCTGTGGGATCCTACTTCCCCAACCAGGTACTAACCTGTGCCCCTGCAGTGGAAGTGTGTGTGTTACTTGCTCAGTTGTGTCCAACTCTTTGTGACCCTGTGGACTGTAGTCCACCAGACTCCTCTGTCCATGGTTTTTTCCAGGCAAGAATACTGGAGTAAGTCTCCTCCAGAGGCTCTTCCCAACCCAGGGACCAAGACTGGGCCTCTTGCTTTGGCAGGCAGATTCTTTACCGTCTGAGCCAGGGAAGCACGATGGAAGTGGGAAGCCTTAACCACTTTGCCACCAGGGAAGTCTCTGGCCTGGTTGGGTTTGATAGGTCTCCAGGTGGTAGTAATGTGCAGGGGGCTGAGAGCCTCTGATGAAGCCCAAAGCCCTCATTTAGCTCATCAGAATCAGAAAAGGCAAGGTACTTGCCTGAGGACATGTAATAAACAGTGGGGGTGGGACTAGGCTATGAACCCTGCTCCAGGGTCCTGAATCCTAATCCAATGCCCTTCCTATCACACAGGGCAGCTGGCATTCATGGAGACTCCTTCTGGCATTCATTTTACAGTTTAGGCACTGGGTTGGCACAGCTGGTCAAAACGTTGCAAGATCACCCTTGACTTTGATCAGAGAGCTTGTGTGGGGCCAGCACTCCTCTCCCTGAACTCAGACCTGGGGGCAAGATACTTTGGAGAGAGCATCCAACTCAGTGGAAACAGATTTTGTGATGCTCAGACTGACACAGTTGGTGGTGATAAAATGCAGACAAGTGTGGGGTGAAAATCTAGAAGAAAGAGCCCTACCCAGAGGGATTATTACCAAGGCTGCTCTCATCTTTACTCTTCTGGAAACCGCCTGGCATTTCTATGCCTTTTGCCTCGATTCACAGACTCTTTCTGTCCTTCCCATCAAGTGGTTCCATGGGAGCATCATGGGTTTGGAGACAGACTGCCCTCCAGCTATACCAATAATAGAAGTTGGAGACCAATATTATTTTAAAAATTTTATTTAGTAAGTGAAGGATAATTGCTTTACAATATTGTGTTAGTTTCTGCCAAACATCATAATCGGTCATAGGTATGCATATTCTCCTCCCTTTTGAATCCCTCCTACCCTATCCCACCCCTCTAGGCTGTCGCAGAGCACCAGATCTGAGTTACCTGAGTCATACAGCAAATTCCCATTGGCTATCTATTCCACATGTGGTACTATATATGGGAAATCAATATTATTGAGTGCCTCCCATGAGTAGGCACTGTACTTTCATGTTCTTTGGCCTCTCTTAATACTTAGGAGAATTAATCCTGTATAGATCATTAATGCCCATTTTACAGACAAGAAAACTAAGGCTTTGGGGAGGTTAATAGTTTGCTCCAGATCACCTGGGTAGTAAATGATGGTGCTGGGATTTAAACTCAGTCTGCAGAGTCCATGCTTTCTCTCCTGGAGCACCTGCCTCCTGGCACAGGCCTCATCTATTTCAGTTCAGCCAAATCTGAGCTCTTCTTCGTCTGTCAAAACCCTCCTCAGCTTCTGGGACTGCAGGGACTCTCTGCCTGCCTTTGTAGCCCCTACCATAGCCTGGATTGAGCCTGGTCTGTTTGTAGCCTCCAAGGTGGCTATGGAGGCTCTTGACCCCAGGGACCCTGCCCATGGGAGGAGCCCAGAAAAGTGCAGTGGTCGCTATGGCCAGCAGAGCCCCGAAATTCTCCAGCCCTGTGAGGAGACATAGCAGGTGCTAGGGCAGCAGGGACCTTGCTGCATTCTGCCCACCCAAGACCTCACCTCCCAGTGTCTCGTCTTCAGGAGGCTCCTCTGCTTCCCAAGAGGCTTCTTTCTGATCCAAATTCATAACCAGGGGAAGGTAAGCACAGGCCAGGATCAGCTTGTCATGAACTTGCTTGGAATGGGACAGTGGACTGGCACTTCAACTTTTTATGACATTTTTATTATTAACACATTACAGTAACATTGAAGGAATTTAAAGAGACAACAGTCCAAGGCACAATCCTACCTACTCCTTTTACACAGTTCATCTATGGATCTTTTTAACTTTCAGCCAGAGAAATACACATTTTTTTTTTTTTACTTAATCACAGAGTTTACAATTTTGTGTTCTGCTTATTTCGCTCAGAAGTAGCCTACAGATATCTTTCCATACTCTCATCTTCATGCTGATCCATTCTAACATCTGTAGAGTCTTCTATCACATTTTTGAGGCATGGTTAAATTGTTCCCCAGTAGTTGAAGATTAATGTTCATTTTTATAAATAATCGTATGATGGACATCTTCGTCCATACATTTCTTTTGGAAGGGCAGAGAGGCCAGCACTGTTGTGTGGCAGGGGGATATAAAGGGGTAGGTGGAATGGGGGGCAGAGAAACTGGAGGAAGGTCAACTTTTGTCTCAGTTTTGTCTGCACCATCCCAGCTCACAAAGCTGGCCTCCCAGTCACCATCATAGAGGAAATTAGGTCATAGTGGTGCTGGTTTAGTCACTAAATCATGTCTGACTCTTTGCAGCCCCATAGACTGTAGCCCACCAGACTCCTCTGTCCATGGAATTTCCCAGGCAAGAATACTGGAGTAGGTTGCCATTTCCTTCTCCACGAGATCTTCCTGACCCGGGGATCAAACCCTAGTCTCCAGCATTGCAGGTGAATTCTTTACCAAGTGAGCCACCGGGGGAGCCATCTTCCCTAGGTCTCAGGCATCTTGAGATTTATGCACTGTCTCTGGCTCTGAAAACTCGGCCCTCTCCCTTGCCTATGCTTGTAAAAAGGTTGGGTAGCTAGACACCACATGCTGCAATGAAAGATCCTGCAGGCTGCAACTAAGACCTGGCACAGAAATATAAATTTTAAAAAATAATATTTTTAAAAAGCTTTCTTAAAAGAAAAAAAAGGCAAAGAGTTAAGTGTACTTGGGGTTTCCTCTAAACACCCAAGAGAAATTTCTTACTCCACCCAACTGTAGTAGTCATTTTATTTTTATTTTATTTTTCTATTGCTTTTGGCTGCACAGCATGGCTTGTGGGGTCTTAGTTCTCTAATGAGGAACTGAACCTGGGTCCCCGGCAGTAAAGGCCTGAATCCTAACCACTGGACCATCAGGGAATTCCCCTAGTTGCCATTTTTAAAGTTGATGTTGTACCTCCAACTGGGCAAGAAGCTGTAGGAAGGAGGGGTCTGGACTGTACTCTACTTTGGTCTGAAGAAGTGATGAGGTCCCATCAGAGTGGGCTGGATGCAATGAGGGTCAAGTTCAGTTCCAAAGGGTGGGTGAGACCCCAGTTGGTGTAAAGAAAGGGGGAAAGTTCACTTGCTCAAGGAGATGGTGGAAACTCAGGCAGGAAGATGGGCATGAGAAGGGAATGTGTGGAGTGAGTGGGGGGCCAGTGAGGAGACAGAACTCAGTTGGGTTTGTGTTGGGGAAAGGTGAGAAATCAAGCTGGAGGCAGGGCCCCTGGACTAGCTGTTAGCCTGGGGAGTGATCCTTCTCCAGGTCTGACTTTCTCTGGCTCAGAGTAGAGAACAGTGATGAGGGTGAGAGTGTTGATTACATGTGGCAATTCCTATAATCAGGAGAGGGGAAAATATAACCTAACACTCGATTAGGCAAACAGCTGAGATTCAAGTTGCTATGTCCAGAGCCTGAGTGAGAACAGGCTGCCTAGTGCCGTCTCAACTCAAACAACACTCTCAGATGAGCACAGTCCTGCAGAGAGTCAGGAAAGCAGCTGTAGCGTCTTGTCTCAGCCAAGGTGGACTCTTGGGGGCAGGTGATGCTCAGGCCACATGATGCTCCAAGCACCACCACAACGGATGCTTAGACGACGGGAGAAGGTCTTTCTCTGCACAGCCCCCTCTATTCCTCACTTCTGTGCTTCCTCCAGAGACTCCAGAACCTACTAGGCAAACATGGGAAGATCAGCTTCTGGAATGGCCAGGGTTTGCTCCAGAAGCCTCTGTCACCTTGGTTCCAGGTCTCCATCACCTTTACCTTTTCTCTAGGATTAGCAATGGGGAGAGGTGGCTGGCCCCTTCTCTGGGTCCCAGCCTCTTGGGCTGTTTGCTTATTTTGGTTTTGGAACTCTGGTGTTAAGTAAAAACATCAGGGATTCCTGGCAAGGACTCAGACAAAATGAGAATTAGAAAAACAGACAAGTCTCCAAGTCTTCCCAAGAAAACAGCCCAAGCTGTGGATGGCCCCCAGAGAACACTCTTTGGCAACAGACAGCCCCAAACCACCTGCTTTTAGCTTGGGAGGCTTTCTCTGCTTGTGGTTCATGTTAGAATTCTGACTCCCATGTCCAGATGAAACTGACTGTTGGTTTCCATCTTAATGGAAACACCTCGGACTCAATAGGTCAAAGTCATACTCACCCCAGACCCCTGGTGTTCAATCTCTCTGTCTCAGTGACTGGTACCACCATACTCTCAGGGGCTAGAACCAGACACACAGGTTGTACCCTTTTCTCTTCTATTATCCAGACACCAAATACCCCCAAATCCCTATCCTCCTTCCTACTTCTCCTGTTGCTCCCTTGGTTCAAGGCTCTCTTTCTAATCTGCCACAACTGACTCTTCAATGACTTCCTACCTCTATCCTGTCCATTCTCAAAACAAGGGGAATTCATCCAAAACACAGTCAATCTTGTGCCCAACCCCACTCCCTTGGAATGCACAATGGAGAAAATAGTTGAAAACCAAATCATTGCAGGGCAGCATCCTCCTAAGGGTGAGGGAGGCAGGGGCATCGACTTTATCAGTGGGCAAGTAAATCTCTGTCCACCTCCCTTTCTCTTGCAGGAAGGGGTGGGGAGAAGAGCTGAGAGCTGCAGAAAAAGGTTCAGTGGTCACTGATGACTCCTACTGTGAGAAAAGTAAGTAGAAGCTACAAAGCATGTTGTATTCAGTCAGAAAAAGTAATATAAACACATTACCTTAAAAAGAAATATTTTTCTGTTTGTTGCATGAAGGCGGCACTCTTGCCCCCGTCCCTCATTCCCCCCAGTGCTCACATGCACCTCAAGCCCCCAGGTTGTGAGCTTTGATATCACTCACAGGAATGAGGATTCCACGAATGCAAGTTGATTCCAAGTATCAAGGCTGGAAAAAAATTAGGATGGGTCTGGAACGTCTTGTTGTTGCCAAAAATCAAGAATGCTTTCAAGAGTGACAAGGGTGGTGCCGCAAGGACAAAGGAGCCAAACAAAGGGGCTTTGGAGCCAAGCTTTGATCATTAGGTCATTAATTACAACAAGTCAAGCCAGAGAAAGAATGTGTTCAAGATAATTCTCAAAACTCTCCAAGCATATGGAGTAGTGGTTTGAGAACAAGAGGGCAGTGACTGTAATGGCGTGTGTTGCTTTGTATTGACTTGAGTAAGTGGGGCATTTCATGTAAACAGCTCTTTTCTTTCTTCTACTAATTATATATCTGTTTACCAAGGATAGATATATTTTTGTTTCTATCTGTGAAAGCAGGAAAGAATAAATGCAGGGAACACGGAGCTAGCCAACTTGTATAAGAAAAAGTAGGGACTGTCCAGGCTGCAATTTCTCCGCCTTGGGGTGATACGTGGCAGCTGAGTAAACGTGGTTCCCCCATGTTCATGGGGTCCTAGAGAGGAACTGAAACTACAGACCCACTGCCTGCTCCCTTAGGGAGTGGAACTTGGAGACGGTCTCTATAAATTATAACACAATACCAGCAAGAAGATGTGCACTTTTAATAATGCTAACAGACCAGGTCAATTCATCATGATGACAGGACAATGGGTTAGGTCAATGCTGGCCAAGCAAGATGAGAATTCATCTCATTTGAGGGGGAAAATTCAATGTCGTTACACAGAAAACCTTCCCCAAAGGTGTGGACTTGAAAAGTCTTATTGAAGAAACAAAGAACAGTTATGAAAAGGAAGCTTCCTGACCTGATTTCGTCTCTATTGCAACCCCTAGCCTGACATCCTGACTTAGAATGAATTGTTCAACCACCCAGATTTTGCAACTCCAGCAGTTTGAGGTAGTGCTTTTTCTTTTTCTTGTGGTCTGGTAAAATTGTTAAAATCCTTAGAAAGCTAAAAATAGTACTTGGTAAAAATCACTGAAATCCTAGGAAAGTGTCAAAACTGGCACCCCAGGAAGGTGCCGAATTCAGGAGAAGAAACAAAGTGAAATCCACAGTATTAGTACTTTCATGACAGGTTTTGATGTAAGGGTATTAATCAGCTTTGGGATTGTAATATTTTGTGTATTTAATACATTGAGAGCTTTAAAGAGGACTTGCTATGTTAAATTTGTGAATTTCATTAAATGTTTGGAGGTATTACTTTAAGTTTGCAATCAGTGTTAAATGTTTGTGAGACTCCGATGTGCTAAATTAATGAATTTTCATTTATTTATTTTACTTTTGGCTGCCCTGGGTCTTCACTGCTGTGCAGGCTTTCTCTAGGCAATTGGGGGCCACTCTCTAGTGGCAGTGCCTGGGCTTCTCATTGTGGTGGTTTCCCTGGTTGCAGAGCGTGGGCTCTAGGGCACACGGGCTTCAGTAGTTGTGGTGCGTGGACTTAGTTGCCCTGAGGGACATGGAATCCTCCCAGCTGAGGGATAGAACCTATGTCCCCTGAATTGGCAGCAGATTCCTAACCAACGGACCTCCAAGAAAGTCCTAAACTAATGATTAAAAAAAAAAAAGAATTTAATTTCATAACAGTTTCAGGTCCATATCAAAACTGTGGGAAGCAGAGAATTCCCATTTACCCCTTGTACCCCAAGCAGATACAGTCTCCCACGCAGGCCACATCCCCCACCAGAGCGGCAGGTAGAGGTACTGTAATCAGTGAGCCGGCCCTGACACAGCACCATCACCCAAAGCCCATTGTTTACATTAGGGTTCACTCTTAGTGGACTGTGCTCTATGGGTCTGGATGAATGTATAAGGCTCTGTATCACCATTGTGTCACCACACAGAGTAGCTTTGCTGCCCTGAAAAACCTCTGTGCTCTGTCTATTCATCTCTCCCCTTGTGCCGGCCCTTGGCAACCACAGACCCTTTCACTGCCTCTGTACTGTTGCCTTTTCCTGAAGGTCACGTAGTTGAAATCATACTGTATGTAGCCTTTACAGCTGGGCTCCTTTCACTTAGTAACATGCATTCAAGCCTCATAGCTCAGTTGGCAAAGAATCTGCCTACAATGCAGGAGACCCGGGTTTGATTCCCGAGTTGGGAAGATCTCCTGGAGAAGGAAATGGCAACCCACTCCAGCAATCTTGCCTGGAGCATCCCATGGACAGAGAAGCCTGGCGGGCTGCAATCCATGAGGTCGTAGGAGTCAGACACAACTTAGAGACTAAACCACCATTGTATCTTTTCACACCTTGATAGCTCATTATTTTTCTTTTAGTGCTGAATGTTGTTCCATCATCTGGGTGTACCACAACTTATTTATCCATTTACCTACAAAGGACATCCTGGTTGCCTCCAAGTTTTGGCAATTATGAATAAAACTGCTATAGATTTTCATGTGCAGGTTTTTGTTTAGCTTCAACTCATTTGGGTAAATACCAAGGAGTACAGTCACTGGATCATGTGGTAAAACTATGTTTAGTTTTGTAAGAAAGTGTCAAACTGCTTTCTGAAGTGGCTGAACCATTTTAACTGCCGCCAGCAATGAATGAGAGTTCCCATTGCTCCACACCCTTCAAGCATTCGGGGCTGTCATCGTGCTGGATTTTGGCCATTCAGATGGATGTGTAGTGGTATCTTATTGTTTGCAATGAATTTTTAATTTATTACCTGTGTTAGTAGTGCATGACAGAGAAGGCAATGGCACCTCACTCCAGTACTCTTGCCTGGAAAATCCCATGGGTGGAGGAGCCTGGTAGACTGCAGTCCATGGGGTCGCTAAGAGTTGGACACGACTGAGCGACTTCACTTTCACTTTTCACTTTCATGCATTGGAGAAGGAAATGGCAACCCACTGCAGTGTTCTTGCCTGGAGAATCCCAGGGACGGGGATGCAATGAATTTTTAATTTATTACTTGTGTTAGTAGTGCATGACAGAGAAGGCAATGGCACCTCACTCCAGTACTCTTGCCTGGAAAATCCCATGGGTGGAGGAGCCTGGTAGACTGCAGTCCATGGGGTCGCTAAGAGTTGGACACGACTGAGCGACTTCACTTTCACTTTTCACTTTCATGCATTGGAGAAGGAAATGGCAACCCACTGCAGTGTTCTTGCCTGGAGAATCCCAGGGACGGGGGCGCCTGGTGGGCTGCCGTCTATGGGGTCGCACAGAGTCGGACACGACTGAAGTGACTTAGCAGTAGCAGCAGCAGTAGTGTGTGAATATTCAAAGGAATTCTGATAGTTTGAGGAATGATGATGGCTACACTTTCATAAGATTAATCAATGGGCATTAAATCAGGTGTAAAGACTAGTCAGTGTTCCTCCCAGAGGCCCTTCGGAGTTGAAATAGCCATTGATAGACTGAATATGTACTGAACATTGCAGGCCTGGGTGAGGGGTAGCAAAAAAGGACCACATTGCTCCCTGTGATAGGATTTGATGGGGGAGTGAGTAGTGTGGTGTGGAGTCAGCCAAGGTTGGAGACAGAGGGACAAAGAATTATGAAAGGAGACCAAACCTGGGATGGTGGAAATGGCTAAGGAAAAATTTAAGAACGGACAGTTTAATATTTCTTTGGATGTAATTAGCATCTCTGTGATGTAGACCTTTTCTATTTCTGCAAATTGGCTACATTATATGAGTGAGCATTTTTTGTGTGCGTGTGTGTGTAACTCCAGAAAAGTGACTGAGCTCAATGCCTGTGTCCATGGGGTAGGGAGAAGGAACAACTATCAGCAGGAAGATGAGGGAGACTGAGTTACCTGATGCTGCCCTTCTACCTAAGGACTTTGTAGGGATTTTGTGGCAGCCAACGAGTTTGGGAGGGTAGGGTTTATATGTGATTTGTGATAAACTAGGGTGTTGGAGTTAGGCCTTTATCAGCTGGCAAATTAATTGTTAAAATTTCAGGAATTCTTGTGAGTTGGTTGTCAAACCACTGGTAGATTGAAATCTACCATGGAGGGAAGTATTTACACCACAGAAACTGGCACAGACATTACATATCAGAAACTTGTCCAACTCTTCCCTCAGCTGCTTGTTAAGCATTTAC